>PVIJ01019705.1:0-22841 GCA_004024925.1 Scalopus aquaticus
TCTTTTCTATTCCATTTTGTGCCCTTTCCCTTCCCTCCCTCGGGCTCCCTCCTCCCCCCTCCCCCCCCACTGATTGTCTCTCTTCCACCCGGCCTCCCTATAGTCCTGTTATAAGTGAAACCATTCGATATTTTTCTCTTTCTTTCTGGCTTATTTCACTGAGTATGATCCCCTCTAATTCCATCCATGTCGCTGCAAATTGCATGTGTTTATCTTCTTTCCAGGATGAATAGTATTCCATTGTGTATATGTACCACATCTTCTTGATCCAATCATCTATTTTTGGACATCTGGGTTGCTTCCATACCTTTGCTATTGTGAACAGTGCTACAATGAACATACGGGTGCATGTATCCTTTCGGATTAGTGTTTTTGTATCCTTTGGGTAAATTCCCAAAAGTGGGATTGCTGGGTCATATGGAAGCTCCATGTTTAGCAGTCTGAGGAATCGCCATACAGCCTTCCATAGTGGTTGGACCAGTTCACACATTCTTTGTTGAGAGGTGAGGTCTGTATCATCTCCCCTTGTATCTGGGCAGACTTATGATGAAGGCTGATGTGATACAATGTGACCCCTAAGGCCAGATCATAAAAGATCTAGCTTCTACCTTATTCTCTAGGGGCACTTGCTGTTGGGACCAGGAACTAGACTGTGAAGAAGCTCAAAGTCACATTGGAAATCACTGTCTAGGGGTTCTGGCCAAGAACCCCGGTTGAGATCCCAGCTGACACCAAAATCTACCACCAGTCATGTGAGTAAATGAGACTCCAGATAATTCCAGTTCTCTAGCCTTCAAATCTCCGCAACTGAAAACCCAGATACAGTAGAGCAGAGACAAGCTGTATGCACCGTTCTTTTCCAACAATATATTAACAAAATAAAATGATTGATTTACATTTCTAAGTCTTCAGATAACTTGTTACACTACAATAGTAACTAGAACAGGAGGACTGGAAATAATTTTCTTTGTTAGCTTCTGTCCAAAATAATTTCCATCATTATTGTCATTATTTCCAAAATTACTGTTAATATACTTAATTAGGAGGAAAACTCAAAACAATATGCTCAATAGCATATTTCCGAATAGGTCATGACCATGAAATCCAGCGTAATTACGTTGACCCTATGGCAATTAAAAATTCAAAACCACACACTCTTTTAGTAAGGAATACCTAAAATGAATTAATTAATACAGCTAGTTTTTGTTAATCAGAAGTACATTTTCTATCAATGTCATTATGTTATTAATTATCATAGAATCAGAAACATAACATAGACCAAAAAAAATCTACATCTTTAGTTCCTGTGAAGTAAAATATTTTAAAGTAAATCTAATTTTATTTTTTCTAAAATGCTTTCTCTTCTATATTTCATCTCAAATTCAAAATAATAATACCCTCACCAGCACAGGCCCAGCTTGGCTGAATATTCATAGATGTCACTCGTTTTTGAGCTTAGTACAAAATCACATATTCAGAAAGTGAAGTCATGCTTCTCTAGCTTAATTCAATGCAAATTTATTGAGCACCTACTAAGAGGACAGCAGCAGGATGGCTCCATTCCCCTGGATATGTTTTTTCTCCACAGATATCTTAACACAGTCAACTTTCTGATGGTAACGGAAGGTGAAAGGGAAGTCCGCTGGAATGAATGGAATGGTAAAAGGCACTGGCAAATCGTGCGGCACATTCTCCTCGCTGAGCTCAGTCCACCAGGACAAACAATACAGCTTTTTAGAACAAACTGGCTCATTCAATTAAATAAACTTTTGGGCTAATGGCTCCTACTTGTTTCCTTGATCAGATGGTACCGGCTGGCTATTTTGGGGTATTACATAAATCCATTACTCTCCATACCTATCACACCATAAGATAAATGGCTTCCTTTTAATTTATACAGCCTTCCAGCTAACAGAAAGCAGGGCACCATCATTCTAACAATAGTCTGTACCAAGAATCACAAATGAATTTTTCAAAAGTTTATTCCGCCCTGGCCAAAAAAAGAACAAAATGTGTGTGTGTGTGTGTGTGTGTGTACACACACACATACATATATAATAAATAAACAATGTGCTAGAAAGAACATTAGATGAGAGTCACATCATTGTCTCTAACTAGTTCTATAGCCTACATGAACTTCCTTCCTCATTGTTGCAGTGATTCTACAATTCTAAGATACCTAACTATGCCACTTTGATTAAGTAAATGTGTTAATGCTTAAACTTTAACAAATACTGGAAATATCAAGTTATATTTGAATTTTTTTGCTGTGAGAATCAGAATCACAAGATTTTAATTTCTGACCCAAGTTAAAGAATGTCTGGGCTACCCAAATGCATTTTCAGACTTTTCCGCTCCGGAAGTTGCATACGTTTGGTCAATCACAGGAAGCTACCTTGAGAGCAAATTAAAAACTCAGAGCTGGTTTTAGCATTACTGCTCTGACTACTGAAACCACAGCTTGTTAGAGGCCCCAGTTTTTCATTGTTTTGGGGTACAATTTCTTGGCCTTTATGATTTGGTTTGAAAAAAATACAAAAGAAAGTGAGCTAAATACTTACCTCATGAGTAACATTTGTTGAGTGCCTGATGTGTTTGTGGAGTCAAAGAAAGTTCTTGAAAGTTTTCAAAATAATTCTGTGAAATAAATAATATTTCTCCAAGGTCATCAGTCATAAGTAGTTGAACTGGCACCTGGATCTAGCTCTCCTGATCACAGTTCATTTTCCACTCTGCAATGCAAATGACAATGGCAAAACATTAAAGCAAATGCTGACATTCAAATGGTTTCCCTTCAAAATATTTCACCAACAGGCTTATCTCTAGAGCCCAAAATTCCATATTATTAACATGTGACTGGTCATATGAACCCATTAAAAGTTACATACTGATCCCCATTAAAATAATAATCCTATGTGAGCACATAGTAAGTAGTTAATTATGCCCATTTTCCTTTCATCTTTGTGTGCATTTTATCAAGCCTTTCCAAATGTATCTTTCAATAAACGCATATACGCATATTGGAAAATAAGTGTATATTAGGAAAGGCCTGATAAGAGCTCTTCACTGAGTGATGAGGGCACACAGAAGTTCCCACATTAGAAGAAATCATGACTTAGGAGGTGCTAATAGAAATATATATTATTGCTCGGATCCTGTTCACCACTAAAGGTCTGTAAGTGGAAGGATATAGAAAGTGGTGTAGTGAGACAGAAGAAAGTCAAAGAAGGATTCAACTAAATGACAAATGACAGAGGTCAAGGGCAGGTTGGAACAGATGCTGTCAGGTTTCTCATTAAGAGAAGTATTAAAGGGCAAAAATATCAAAAAGAAAATGTATTAGACACTCAGTAAAAAAAAAAAAATGGCTCTCCAAATTGGGTGTTTCGAGAGAAGTATAACAAAGAGACAACAAATTAAGGATAAGTATAGGGAACTGCAGTGCCCTAGGATCAGTCACCACCCTTAGACTCAAAGGAGAGCAAGGAAAGAGTGATGTTAACACACAGAGAGAGGGGCCCTGAGCCGCAGCCCACATCACACTGGAGGGACATGTGGGAAGAAACTCCTCAGCCTCACTCTCCTCCACCCTCATCTCCTGCTGCGGCTCCTCACTGACCAGACTTCACCAGAAGTCAGAGGGCAAAGGCACCAGTTGACATAGTTTGGACAATCTGGGTTCTCAGGACAGAAAGGAAAGTAACAAATGAATCTGGAGAGCAAACAGAAAATATTCAGACAGAACAGTTAGAATATGATTTGTAAGTGTCCATCATGGTGAAGATGTAGGATAGAGCTCTCGGTAGCAAAACTTTGCTCTGAACCCTGCTTTGCCACTCTTTGAGCCATGGTTTGATTTAAAAGATAGAGAGCGGGCCTCCCCGGTGGCGCAGTGGTTGAGCGCTGCGCTGTGGAGCTGTGGGCAGCAGCGATGCAAGTTCGACACCCAGCCGGGGAGAATCCCACATGGTGCGGCAGACCTCTCCTGCCTCGCCCGCTGCTCCCCTCAGCAGTGTACTTCTGATCTGCCTGTTCTGCTCCCCGCTCTGTCTCTGGTGAACCCTCTCGCCACCCCACGCCTCTGGCCTGTGCCCCAGCTTGTATGTAAAAAAAAAAAAAAAAAAGAGAGAGAGCAAGACTGTGGCCCTGCCGATCATATGCTTGAAGCTGATAGTCCTATCTACATAACTCATGGAAAAGACTTCATCTTTTTGAGGGAACAATACAGGGCAAAAAGAGGCCTATTTCCATTTGGAGAAAGAATAATAATATATTTTAAAACCCTTCATCGAATGAAAAACAGAACAATTCATCAGAAAGCTATGTTACCACTGCCTGTATACACTTGTATGAAAAGGCTGCCAACCCAATTACCAGGGCTAAAAAGAATTTATGCAATCATTGCATGTTTTTGAAAGCTAAAAATATACTTTCCCCAGAAACTAAAAATAATAATTGAGTAAAAATTTAAAACAAAGAATGAGGCTTTAGAGATTGTACCAGTTTCAGATGATGTCAGATTTACTGGTTTAATTGTTTCATGGAATTAGCTAGAGCCAAACAGTTTTAGGCACAATTTGAAGCTCTTATATAATATTTCACTTCTCGATAGACTTTCTTGCTTATTTTTTATTTTACATGTTAGTATATTAGTAGAATGGTTGGTGATTTAATAAACTCCTAGTATTCTAGCTTTACAAAATATGAGAAGTATAATTCCAAGGGGGAAAAAAGGCAGGCAGTGTACCTTGCCATTTAGGCACCTGCTTTGAAAAACACACCCCCTACTCAGTAACCAATACTACTCTGGAATCTTAATTGCTTAGTAAACTAGATTCAACATCTTTCAGAAAATAGTCAAAATCCTTTTTCTTTCATAGGTGCCTGATTAGTCACACTGCAATGAGTTTCACCCCGTGTGATCTCTAAAAAGACAAATCAGAACATCTTCCGGCCCCATCAAATACCCCTGAATCAGAACACTCCTCGCCCCTGTAATATATGAGTTCAATGAGTGTGTAAATGCTTCAAGCGCGTGCAAGCCCCCAGATGAATTGTCCGCTATGTTCGACTCACTGGGCTCACTAAGCACAAGCAGGATGCTGCCTTCCTTCTCCCCTTCATTCTCTCTCAAGTTGTTCTGGTGGCGCTCACTTCCCTATCTTCATAAGGAAGGAACTCATAATTTTTTCTAGGCATTCTGCAGGCAGGTAATAAAAATTTCCATCTATTACTTCTTCCTTTTCCCACAGCTCAGAGCTTACCTGCATGCAAAAACCTGGACTGGCGCGCTGGGTGGCCTGGCAGCGTCTGTGAGGAAGCTGCTCGAATGGCAGCTTTTCTACCACATGCCTAGAGGTGGCTGTGGGTAGGTGACCAGCTCAGCCACCTATTACCAAGCCCTGCAGATGGAGGTAACAGTGTTGTTCTCAGCTAAGAGTCCAAGCCCAGAAAAGTTCCCTCTAACATTCTTTTTTATGATTAACAGTGCTGGGGAAATAATCGAAGCTGAAAAGTGACAGAGAGAATGACAGCAGCCCAGCCCTTGGCGTCGGAACACCCGGCCCCCTGCCTGCAGTGGTTACTGGCTGCATTAGCCCGACCAAGTCAATGAACCTATCAAGGCTTAGTTGCTTCATCTTTATTCTGTATTTGGTTAGATAACAAGATCTCGAAGTTCTTTCCCATGTCAACTATACTCTTTTCCTATGAGATTGTAATTGCAGATACTCTATCATCCCAAAACAGTTGATATGTTGCAAACCACACAATAGAAAGTTCTGCAAAGATCTCTGACATGTCAGAGCCTGTGTCCAAGCAGACATCAGCATGAACATATCAAGTCCATGAGCCTGGAATTCTTGTTGTTTCCTAAAATCTGTCTCCCATCCCCTTAAACCTTACTGTCACAAACATTTTTTTTTTAAGATTTATTTATTTATGCACACAAGCTGGAGTGCAGGCCAGAGGTGTGGGGCGGTGAGAGGGTTCACCAGAGACAGAGGGGGGGCAGAACAGGCAGATCAACTGAAGTACTGAGGGGAGCAGCATGCAAGGCAGGAGAGATCTGCTGTGCCATGGGGGAATCTCCCCGCTGAGCACTGAACTCATGGGGCAACTTCCAACAGCTCCACAGCACCGCGTTTAACCTGTTGCGCCACCAGGGAGGCCCCACAAACATCTTTTATCTTCAACATTTACCCCCTGCTGTGCCATATTTATGTGGGTCTCTATCTGATTTTTTAAATATTTTCAAACGGTATTCAAACCTGATTTAGAAAATAGGTATCTTCCACAGACTCAAGATGTCATAAAATAAAAAATTTTGCAATGCTCAGACACCAGTGTTTTCTGACCTGAAACTGTCAGTCAACCCTTTTCCATCTGCCTCAATACTCAATGCTACCTTTATCCAATTGTAATTCATTAATTATCAAAATAAGAGAAAATGAAAATTTTTTGAAGATTGTTCTTTTTAATTGCTAATTTAAGGAACTTCATGAAAGAAGCGAAGAACTCAAGGAATAGTTTTAAAGATACTTATTAATGGCATTAAGAAAGTGCTAGATAAATACAACTTGGAGAGACAAGATGCCCGTGGTTAGGGCTTTTGATTCAATCAGACTGTAGCTCATGATGTAAGTGAGGTGTGTACTGCTCTGGAAGAAGACTTAATGCTAAATCTCCATACTCCTTTGTAATCAAATAGATACCAGAAACATATTGGAAAAATTACCTAGCCACATAACTTCAGGCTATATTTTGTACAAACTAAAGACAAATGTATCAAACTGCTGTCAAAGGAAACACTGCGGGTAGTAGACACCTGTCCAAACCACCAAATTAGAAGTCCTGTCTCATCTCTGTGACGTTGAGTAATTTATTTAACTTCTCTGGGGCACAGTTGTCACCTTCTTCAACTTTCTCATCCAAGTAGTAACTGATGCCAGAATTTTTCCCCACTGAAGTGCATTGGCATCTTTGTAAAAATCAATTCACCATATAAGTGTAAAACTATGGGGCCTCCCTGGTGGTGCAGCGGTTGAGGGTTGAGCGCTGCGCTGTGGAGCTGTCGGCAGTGCGCCAAGCAAGTTCGGCACCCAGCCAGGGAGAATCCCACATGGCACGGCAGACCTCTCCTGCCTCGCCCGCTGCTCCCCTCAGCAGTGTATTTCTGATCTGCCTGTTCTGCTCCCCACTCTGTCTCTGGTGAACCCTCTCGCCACCCCATGCCTCTGGCCTGTACCCCAGCTTGTATGTATAAATAAATAAATCTTTAAAAAAAAGTGTAAAACTATGTCTAGACTCGTCTATCCCATCATCTGTAGGATGTCATTATCATAATGTTGTCATTACCACAATTTTAAAGTCACAAAATCAAGTAGTGTAAGTTCTCTGACTTCATTATTTTGCAAGAATGCTTTGACTTTTTAGTTCTTGTGCATTTCCATGTAAATTTTAGCATCAACTTGTCAATTTTACTCCAAAAATGCTGTATTTTGAATGTGTTGCATCCATACATCAAAGTAGGGTGAATTGATGCCTTAACAACATTGAATTTTTCAATCCATGAACAGCAATATATTACACATCTCAAGAAATAGCCTGCATATAATTTGTTAATTTCATACCTAAGAATTTTAAAACACATGCTATTGTGAATGGTTTTTCAACTTTTTCAAATTACTTGTTACTATTTATAAAAATGTATTTGATTTTTGTAGTTTGAACTGGTGTCTTGAGAATGTGCTGATTCCAGTTGTTATTTTGCATTTTCCTTTCTATTTTGACACGTATTAAACATGTCATACGCAAATAAAGGCAGTATCATTTCTTCCTACTTAATATTATGCCTTTTACTTCTTTTTCTTGCTTCATTGAACTATGACCTCAATATAATGTAGACTACAACTGGCAAGAGCAGATATTCATCCTGTTCTAGATCTCAGAAGTATTCAAATTTTCATTTTAAATTTTTAATACACCCTTTTCCAAAGTGAGAATATTTCCTTCTATTTCTAGTTTGCCGAAAGTTTTAAATTATCAATAGGTTTTGAATTTTTTAGCATGCTTTTTAAAGTTATTTTGAAATAATAATGATTTTTTTTCTTTGATCTGTTAATTTCTGGTTAGGAAGGGTATTGGTTTTATAGGGCTATTCTAACAAATTACCACAAAATGGGTAGATTGAACAACAGAAATTCATTTCCCCACCCAAGTTCAGGGTCTAGCAGGTAGGTATGAGCTCATCCGAGGGCCATGTGTGAAGGATCTTCAGGCCTCTCTCCTTGGCTTATAGATAGCCACCGTCCCCTGTATCATTACAAAGTCTCCCCTCTATGTATATCTGTGTCCGAATTTCATTTTCTTATCAGGGCATGAGTCTTACTGAAGTAGGGCACATCCTAATGACCTCATTGCCATTTAATTACCTCTTTAATGACCCTGTCTCCAAATATGGTCACTTCTGTTGTACTTCAGCATATGACCCAGCTCAACCCATAAACAATGCATCATCCTTTTACATCTTGCTGGAGTCCAGTTGCTATCACTTGTTAAGGAATTTTTGACTTGTATTCACAAGGAATATTGGTCCATAATCTTAATTTCTTGCTCTCCTAACTAGGTGATTAGTCTCTTTTCAACTCTAATATTCACTGATGATATGATGCTGATAAGAATAGTGCTATGAAATGTTGATTTTGCTAAACTACCAGGGGAGATGTAGGATAAGCAAAAATGGGGTGACCAGGTCAGCTGCACTATTGCATATGGAACTATCATGTTTTGCTCAGTCATTAAAAACTACTGTGTGTTAGAATATGAGCTTCAAAAGCAAATAGATACTTTGTCCTGAAAGTGTGCACCATCTAGCAAAGAAAAGAACAGACTCAAGATAAGATCCAGTAAAAATAGTAAAGTGGGCCTTCCCTGGTGGCGCAGCAGTTGAGCGCTGCGCTGTGGACCTGTTGGCAGTAGCAATGCGAGTTTGACGCCCTGCCGGGGAGAATCCCACATGGTGCGGCAGACCTCTCCTGCCTCGCCCACTGCTCCCCTCAGCAGTGTATTTCTGGTTTGCCTGTTCTGCTCCCCCACTCTGTCTCTGGTGAATCCTCTCGCCGCCCCATGCCTCTGGCCTGTACCCCAGCTTGTATGTATAAATAAATCTTTAAAAAAAAAAAGTAAAGTATGTTTATTCCCAGGTATTTGATTCTTTTTGTTTCAATTGAAGGATTTATACAAAGAAAACTATAAGGCACTGATGAAAGAAATAGAAGAGGACATAAAGAAATGGAAAGACATCCTCTGCTCATGGATTGGAAGAATCAACATTATCAAAATGACCATCCTATCAAAAGCAGTTTACAGGTTCGATGCTATCTTGATAAAAATTTCAATTACATTCTTCAAAGAAATAGAAAAATTATTGATGACATTCTTATGGAACCACAAAAAAAACCCAAGCATCTAAAGCTCTCCTCACTAAAAAGAAAGAAAATGGAGGTATTACACTCCCTGATTTCAAACTATACTACAAAGCCATAGTAACTAAAACATCATGGTACTGGAACAAAAACAGACACAGAGACTAATGGAGTCGAATGGAAAACCCAGAAATAAATCCACATATCTATGGACAACTAATCTTTGACAAAGGGGCAAAGAATATGCAATGGAACAAGGTCAGTTTGTTCAATAAATCGTACTGGGAAAATTGGAGTGCTACTTGCAAAAAAATGAAGCTAGACTACTACCTCACACTATGCACAAAAACTAACTCAAAATGGATAAAGGACCTGAATGTAAGATCTGAAACCATAAAATATATGGAAGAAAACATAGGCAAAACACTACATGACATACACCTTAGTAAAATCTTTAAAGACATATCCCCCAAAGTGAAGATAGTGAAGGAAAAGATAAACGGCTGGGATTACATCAAACTAAAAAGCTTCTGTACAGCAAAAGAGACTTTAAACAAAACAAATAGACACCCGACTGACTGGGAGAAAATTTTTGCATACAATATGACTGATCACAAAAATCTACAAAGATCTCACATGACTCAACAAAAGCAAAGTCAACAATCCAGTCAAAAAATGGGCAGAAGAGCTAAAAATATACTTCTCCAAAGAGGAAATGCAAATGGCAAACAGGTATATGAAAAAATGTTCAAATCACTTATAATCAGGGAAATGCAAATCAAAACCACAATGAGATATCACCTCACACCAGTAAGAATGGCACACATTGAAAAAACAGGCAACTACAAATGTTGGTGAGGATGTGGAGAAAAAGGAACTCTCCTGCACTGCTGATGGGAATGCAAACTGGTCCAGCCACGATAGAAAGACGTATGGCGTTTCCTCAAACTGTTAAACATGGAGCTTCCATATGACCCAGTAATACCACTTTTGGGAATCTACCCAAAAAACACAAGAACATTAGTCCAAAAGGATACTTGAAACCCTATGTTTATTTCGGCACTGTTTACTGTAACTAAGATATGGAAACAAACCAGATGCCCAAAAATAGATGACTGGATCAAGAAGATGTGATGTATATACATGATGGAATACTATTCAGCAATCAAAAAAGATAAACACAAGTAATTCACAGTAAAATGGATGGAGCTAGAAGAGATCATGCTCAGTGAAATAAGCCAGAAAGAAAGAAAAATATGAAATGGTTTCACTTATAGCAGGAATATAGGGGAACCAAGTGAGAGAGAGACATTTAGTGAGGGAGGGAGAGGATAAGGGCTCAAAACGGGGGAGAAAAGAGCACAAGGGACTATGGTGATGGTTCATGGGTGAATTGGTGGTGGATAACCTGCAGGGAATACACAATAATGTAAAAGACAAATAATAATAATAAAAAAATAGTGAAGTACAATTAGGAACCAGTTAAGACTCTAGAAATCTGAGAATAATGATCTAATGTGGTTATAAATAAGAAAATCGACATGGAGGAGATGTCCTGAAGGTCCAAAGATAAAAGCCAAGTGAACTGGGGTGGATACAATGATGAAGCAAAGGCAGGGACTTTGCAGTCTTGCTTCTCACATCCAGCCCCTCATGTCCCTATATTTCCCTCTTCTCCACATTTCCAGTCTCACCCATTCTCCTGACTCTGCCTCCTTCTTTATGAAGGGTACCTCCACTTCCCCCCGCAAAGAAGTAATTGCTCCACATTTCTCACCACTTACCTTGTGTTATGGGCTGGGGTCTCACCACTACTAGAAGAAGTACATTCTTTGAGGAAAAAAGCTCTGTCCAGTTCATCTGTATGTCTCTCAGAATCTAGGCCAGAATGGAAGCATAACAAATGGTTATTGAGGGCAGATTTATCACCTCCTCAGCTGCAGTGTACAGTTGAACTTTAAACCACTCAGGTTTGAACTGCGTTTGTCCACTTAACATGTGGAATTTTTTCAATAAATACAACCCAGCACTGTACCTGTATTTTCTCTTGCTTATGATTTTCTTAATAACACTTGCTTTTTTCTATTTCCTTTATTGTAAAAATACAGCACATAATGCCTACAAATACAAAGTATGTGCTAACTGACTGTTGTTGGTAAGGGTTCCAATCAATAACAAGCTATTAGTTTGGGGGGATTCAAAACTTACATATAGATATTTTACTGTATAGGGGGGTTGGTACCCCTAGCTCCCAATTTGTTCAAGAAGAAACTGTATGTATCCCATCTGTCACACATTTCAGCATGATTTTCTCACTCCTACATTGTATCAAGTCAACAGTTTTTGTTTCACTGCAAGTCCCATAGTCTCAATACAGGACAATCTAAAATTACAGCAAAAATATAACTGCTTTTACTGGACTATGTAAATTCCCTCTCTTCAGGTTTCTTAAATCTCCTTTTGACTAGACAATAGTACCTAATTCAAAGACATTAACCAAGTTGTTATTTGTGGCAACGACACATTTGCATAACTACATCTGTCATGATTTTTAATGTATTCCAATGTTTCTTTGTGATAGCTATAAATAGTTAAGTCCATATTTTATTATGGTTGGAAGCACCTACCCTTTGATCTATTACCTTAATGTACTAGATGATAAAATTGGCTGGAGTTAACAGTGTTTCAAAGTATTGCACAGTCTGGAATTCAGCAAGGGAGCAAGATGACTGGTAATGCAAACCACACTCCAGGAAATCACTGCCTAATGTGTGGCATCTGTTTGCCAAGTGTGAAATGCAGTAATGGGCTGTGGGGAATGAAATAGCTTTTCGAATCTCAGTGTGCCATCCTATGAGATGGGTATCTGGTTTATTGTGTCTTCTTTTAAATGTGATTACTTTGCAAACACAGCAGAAGAAAACGCAAAATAATTCTATTTTGAAAGGGCGTCTTAGCCAAGGAACTTGATTTGATACCAAGAGTCATTAGCCAGAGACTGACTCTCAGGTGATCTTTCTTGGTTAACTATGTGGTTTAAGTGACTGGCTTGGTCTGCTGTGCTATCTGGCTTGCCTGCCCTAGACTCTTGTGGTCTGGAAGGGGGACTGCATCTTTCAAAAGTCTGTCATCTATAGCCAGGAAGATTCTAGGCTAGAGTGGCCAAACCTGTAAAAACAGCTGCAGTAAGTCACAGAACATCTGGTTTTCTTATCAGCTCATCCCTCTCTTCACCACCAGCTCTCTCACCTTCGGGCAATCTCAAAATCCCTACTAAACTGGTTTCTGTTCTAGAATTCTCACATTATAAATACCTCCTAGAGAGGTGTAGAGGTGTTTCCCGTGTGCCACATTAGCCAGATATATTTGACCAGAGATTTTTTTCATGAAATACTGCTTGAGATGATAGAGCACTTCCTTGGGATACTGGATTTAGAAACACTCTACAGACATTAGGCCTCACTCATCATATATAGCACACATATATAGCAAGTCCTCAAATAACCTCACTTTGTTCAATATCATTTCATTGTAATATTGACAAGAAAATAAATCATTCCCAATGGGCCCCCTGCTCCCCTTACCTGGTGGGTTTTCCTCTGGTACTCCAGTTTCCCCCTCATCTCAAAGACGTACATGTGAGTGCACTGGCGTGTCTCAACAGACCCAGTCTGAGTGAGTGTGGGAGGTGGGAGGTACCTGCTATGGAGGGTTGGTTCCTGCCTTGCACCCAAAGGTGCTGCTGGAATGGACTCTGGTCACCCACTACACCGAACTGGGATTAGCAGGTTAGAAAATGAATGAATGAATTTAAGTCATTTAACTTTAGAAGTGTTTTAGGTCCTTATTTAGAAGACCTAAATAAAATGGAAATATGCCATAGGTATTTAACTCATTTGTTTCAACTAGCCCAAAATTGGTTTCCTTATACGTTGTTTCACTCAAGGTTGCAGTTTTAAGAACCTATCAACTACTTTAAATGAGGACTTACAGTGTGAGTCATAATATGAAAACCCGGAAAGAAAGTTTAGATCATGAAGGGCTTGATTATTGCTTTTTTGGTTTGAAAAGCAAATAGGGAATTCTGTGAGTGTCAGCCCTTCCAGATGTGTTAGAAACCAGGTTCTTGTGACTCAAGCAAGCAGAAGAAAAAAAAAAAATAGAAGGATCTTGTTAAATCCTATTTGAATGAAAGACAGATGGCTATCAATGTAGAAGATGATAAAAGAGAAGAAAGGTCTTGCTAGGCAGGATTTAGACAAGCAAACTTCTATCTTCTTTGGGCAAGCTCTACAGGGGACAAAGACTGAGGTTGTACTTCCTAGAAAAAGGAGAATGACACAGTAGATGAAACAGGACTTTAGGTCCAGACAGATATGCATGAAAGACAATCCTGCCATTTGATCTAGCTGTGTGACTAAGGTGTACTTTCCTGAAAGGGCAGGCCTTGAGGTGAAACAGACACCTAAAGCAAGAATTAAAGATTTGTAAAAATAACTCAAGGGGTAATTTTCGGAAAACAGAACAATGCAACTGTAGGCCTGAAAACCAGAGAGCATGGTATGTTTGAGACCACAGAGTAGTTCAGTGGGGCAGCCGGGAGCTGAGGGACATGGTGGGAACAGAGGAGACTGGAGATGTAAGTGGATCATGCTAGAACCTAAGAAGACAGGGCTTCTCCCAAAGATAAGTCGGTCCAGGCAGTGGCGAAAGTTACAACCAAGTTGTGGTAAAGGGAAGAAACGACTAGGTTCTCTATGTGGATCATTAGACTCAAAAGGCCTGGTCAAGAATGGTGTCCAGTTCTCTGGATTAGCTAATTGAGTGACTGAAAGCAAAAGGTGGAATGTAAGTGATGAGGCTTAGAGGAAACTTTATCATCAAAATTCAGGATCACTATCAGATTCTAAACTGACAGTGCTTGTGGCAACGGTAGCAAAAAGAAAATTACATTTAGACCAACCAGTCTTTTTCAGTCACCTGAAAACATCAGCAGCTCATCAATAACTTTAAATAAGAAGAAAAATGTTCACTCCAGTACTGTATTGAATGTCTTCAAATTAATAATTTAGATAATGGGGTCAGGTTGGAATCCTTCTAAAAGGCTCCAGGCCAGGCCAGGCAGCTAGAAAATATTTGTGGCTTTATGGAATATCGCAGAAGCCAAATGTCTGTTTGCCTACTTAGCACAAGAAATTCAACGAGCCTGGAAAAGTTCAGCTTCACCAGTCAGAGTTTTGCAATACCCACAGAGTCAAAGTCGCTGAAAGGAAAAGAGAAATTCAGCACTGATTGCTTGGCTTAGTAAGAAATAGTTCAATGAAGGACTCTGAGACTTTCCAAACAGACCCTTGTGGTGTGGCTGGTGGTGACTATAATTCCTACAGGGTGTTGGTTTTAATGAGAAAGAGTTCCTTAGAGCCTTTGTTTATTTTTTGTAAGTGGCTCTTCAAATAGTTTGAGTTTAGGGGTTTAAAAGCCCTTTTCCCTTTCCATGCAGAAACCCAGGCTTTCTGTTTCTGGAGGGAGTACCATTGACAAGTCATAAAAACATAAAGCTGGCTCACTTCCCCCCCTTACTTTGCAGGACTGTTTTGTGATAAGGTAGAACTGGGCTAGATAGATGGCCTTATTCAGAATCCCTAAATAATTTCTAAAGTGGAGGATTTCTCTCTTTTTCTTTGCCCATAATTCTTCTGTATGTTTTGGCTTTTGATGTCTTTGAGGTTCAGTTACATTTCTCACTTCTCTCTCTCAGAGACCTAGGAGGACACCAGAATTTTTTTTAATGTGGGCTCCTTTTTATTACCATCCCTTATCTTCAAGCCACATCCAGGCACTTCTTATGCTGATTCTGCTCGCTTTCCTCCTCTCAGAGACTGCCAACCAAATTGCCTCCAGCTACAGTCACATCAAATTACACAAGCTAAATAGAATGAAGACAGTGGGTCTACGCCAGAGCAGGCCAGTGAAGATGTGCAGTGGTAATGGGGGGCATTCATTAAGCCTCAAGTCACACAGAAGGAAACATTCCTTTTGGACCATGTTTAGCAAATTATTAGAAAATGTACTTACTACATTGTTTTTTTGAAAAATGTAATGTGACAGTCTAATCGAAATGCGGTACTTAGTAACAATAATATTTAGAGCTTCATATAGTAACTTTTAGTCAGTGATTTTAGATGTTTCCTTCTCTCACCACCCACTCCCAGATGAGAATTGTCTCCACTGCAGCTAATAATCAGACTCACAAAAAAGATTCTAATTGTAGATGAGGACATGTAGTTATTTCTAATGCCTCAGCAGTAAACCCCAATGAAACAATCAACCCTTTAGTAATTCTTGTTCCCTGAAAAACAAGGAGCTGGCAATAAATCTATAAGCAAAGGCCAGATCTACATTAGCAAAATGAAGTAGAGAATTAAAGCAATTATCTAAATAATTCATCATGAGCCTGGGGTAGGTAGCTGAATTACTGAAATGAATATTTCAAAGGGAAAATGCATTTTTGGTAAAAGGCCTTTGAAGACTCTCTTGGCTCATTGCACATAGAACAGGAAAGTCATTACCATGATAAAGTCTGTGTGTATATGCAAGGTACCCCCTGCCGAGCTTTGCTTTGAAAACGCAATGGTTAGAAAATGTTACTATGGTTAGAAGTTTTTGGTTTGGGGCTCACAAAAAAAAAACAAAACCAAAAACTAAACAAAACTGAGGAGAAGCAAACAATGACTACGTTTGCTGGGGATCCATCCCCACACACCATTCTCTCCTGGGTTCCACAATGCAAAGGCTCAAAGAAGCATCTAGTTTTACTTTCCTAAGCCTACACTCATCTCTGGGTGAGCCCAAGGTCAGCACTTACCCAAATTGCGGGACACAGAGGGAATTTTGAAAGTTTCCCAAGATGGGGTGTTCGACTTCCTTGCAGCGCTGGACAAATCTCAGGAGGAAGGTTTTTATTGATCTAAGTTTGTCTGTGTCCTTATGTTCCTGGCACACAGGACGTGTTCTTGTGCCATGCCCTCTGAACTGGCAGGAAGGATGCAACACCAGGAACCAGCCTCTCTCTCCAAGCAAGAGGCCTTTAGCTAATCCCTGTGACTAAAAATGTAGCTGATACACCAGCAGCAGCAGCACCTGGGAGCTAGTTAGAAATTCGGCATCTCAGGTCCTACCCAGACCTGCTGACTCAGAATCTGAACCAGCTCCCTGGGAAATGACTGTGTGTGAAGCAGTTCTTGATCTTGACATTTTGGGTTTAGGAGAGTAAGCAGGGAAATTGGAGCAAACTAGCAAAGGTAGAAAGAGAGAGAGAAAAGGACTCGAAAGGGCTGCAGAGTGTAGATCTTAGCGGCATGAGAAGAAAAAAGGCAATGAGAACACACGAGGCTATTGCATTCTGAGCCCGTGGCCTTGAGCTTGCCCCTTGCTGCTCCCTGCTGTGAGTCAGCACCTGGAATCACAGGTGTTAATGATGGCCAAGAGGTGCTCTGGCTGTGAGTCATCTCAACAGGAGGAAACTGCACCCCTGTTAATGGCTTCCCTTGAGACTGACTCCTTCCCCAATGCAGGCGATTCACATAGAGGACTTAAATCCCTTGATTTTATTAGGAATTGAGAGGTGGGCTGGGAGCAACCGAGGCTGAATGAGAATGCTCCACTTTAAAAACCGTCCTCACTAAGCTGAGTGGAGGAAAACATGTTGTTTCCATGGTATATATTCTGTTAGCTTTAATGGGAATATGTTATTGCTGCCATTTATTTTATTATTTTATTTACTGGTTTCACAAAGCTTGCATCCTGAAGTCTAATTTTTTTTTTTTTTTAAGGAAGAAGCTTATTTCAGAATGAGTGGATTCCACATGTGACTGAAACCCATTCCTCTTGTTTTAGCCTCATAATAGCTGGAGACAGACAGCAGCTGACTGGTTGCTTCCATGCGTGACTGAGTCACGTGACTGTCCTGCTTTCCAAGCGGAAAAATTACAGGCCCGTCCCCTTCCTCAGCCGTTTCAACAACCGCCTCGTGTGAGCGCCAGCGATGTGTGAAGCTCACGCTGCTGATTGTTCACTCTGCAAAGCCCCAAGGTCTCTCTGGGTTTTACTCTCAGCTCCAAATTGTCCACCATCTAACATCTCTTTTCCTCAGTTAACCGACCCTTACAAAGGACCCTTACAAACCGACCCTTGCCTGGCTGCACATTTGTGTTAAGGGTGAAATGAGAGTGCCCATGTGGCACCGTGCACCCAAGAGAGGGCTGATCAACCCGGCGGAACTTGTTATCATCTGGCACTTCCTCGTGCTCTGCTCATAAATTCCGCCGCAGCGCATACTGGAAAGTAGGCCTCTCCGCTCTGGGCTATTTTCGCCCGTGTTTGGTCTACAGAAAGAAGGCTGAGCTGCTGCTGTCCCTGCTCCCCTCGGCTCCCCCCTCCCCCCACCCTCAGCTCCTTTGCTCATTTACACAGAGCCAGCCCTCCCACATTGTCCAAGGGGCGCTGGCTCTCCCTCCCTAAATGAATTACACTCTCTTGCTCATTATTAAATTTGTCAAACTTTATATTTAATTCCAGTCCTGTCTTTCACACTTTAACCACCCACACCCAATTGGAGCTGTCAGCAAGTCGTCCCTAGAGCCCTACTGGGTATATCACTCAAACACTGTCAGTCCCTTCCTTCACCCAACAACAGCCAGAGTTTAATTTATTTGAACACCAAATGACTTGGTGAGGTCTGACTGTATTTTAAAATACCTAATCAATACTTCAGATGCTCTGGGATGAAATTCTAGACTCCAGATAACCAATATCTGGTGACATCAGACTCAGGTTAAATATGTTTATTAAACAGCACCTCCATCCCCATTGAGCCGTATTGTCAGGTACATGACCTATATTATATTATTTAGTCCTTACAGTAGCCATGTAAGCTAAATATTCATATCCCAATTCTGTAGTGGAGGAAACAGAGACCCAGAAGCTAAATGACTTGTCCAGAGTTATGGAGCTGCTTGGAAAAACTGAAGTTCAAGTTCAGGTCTCCCAATTCCAAGTTGACACATCTGCCCACAGTGCCATGGTTACCATCAAAAGCAATATGCAAGAAACATGTGAGCATTCTTGATGGAAATCCTCACCTTTATTATATCCAGGAACTTTGTAAAAGCCTCTTGAGATAGTTAAAGAGGAATGTCACTTGCTTGATTTAACCGAGTATCTATTTTCCTGTCATTACTTACTTCATAAGGCCGCAAAACACATGAGATATAGTCTGCAGGGCTTTATAGTGTTCATTTAAAATGACAAAGTATTATTTCATATTTGGCAGTGTCCAGTACATTTTGTCAGTCGAAAAGAATTTTTGGCCAACAGGTTTTTTCGATCCACAGTTGTTAACTATTAAAGGTGCCTGAAAAAACAATCAGATTGGGCTGGCTGGAACAGGGATCTGATGGCCAGAGTCAACTAAAACGGTGACTTCAGTTCTATGAAGTCTCTTGTGTACAAAAGCAAAGGAGAGTTTATTCAGGGCACAGACTTCTGGATATGAATTTAAACCCTTCTGAGAATGAACTCTGCAGGCTTAGACTCTCCATCCTATTGAAGCATTATCCTTTACAAGAGACAGCCAAATGAGTTGTATTATTTAGAAATTTTATTCAACTAATGGCAATGGAGACCAAAATAACACCAAATTATTTCTCTTCATAGAAAATAAATCTGGAGGCAAGGATTTTTGTGACAGTTCTAACATGTCATCAATAACCCTGGGTTCTTTTATATTTCTACTAAATTTTGCTTATAAGTTCTTGCTGGCTGCTGGGGCTACAGCCAGTATTTTCACATTCCAGGGAAGTAGAAGGATAGGAAAAAGGCAAAGAAGGACCTAAAAGCTCTATAAGAATCCTCCTTGAGGAGTCTTCCCAGATAGTCTATGCCCAGCTTCCTAGAGGCCAAAACTATCTTTTCATTCTCAGCCAGTAAAAAACAGAGTTTATACTGAAGAAGGAAGAGTGAATGGATATTGGAGAGTCAACTAAGAGTCTCTGCTAGTTACTAAGAGATAAAAAAAAACAACTCCCTATCCATCTGGAACATACTTTGGGTGGATTATAGTCATGAATTCATAAACCTTTAGACTTAAAAAAGTAACCAGAAGAAAGATCAACTAGTCTAACACTTGCATTGTAAAGTTGAAAAACTGGAGGGCCAGAAAATTCATGGACTCAGCCATGGCAGCAAAGGCAGTGAGCTTTAGAGCTTGGACTAGAAATGGGGCTTCAGTGATTCCGAGGTGAAGTGCTCCTGACCACACCAACACTTGCTTGCAATGTTGGGCTTTATAACTCCACCTTTCGGCTAGAGTGTCTGCTCAGCAGTCCTTTCTTTCCTCTCTCTGGAGATAGAAGACAGAGAAGTCAAGCAGATTTTGATCAACTACCAGCTGCATTAGTGATAAAGGTGACTCAACAGTGTGGTTCTAGAGCAGTCACTACAAGGGCTCACCTGTCCATCAGCCATACCTGCTGTCTTCAAGTTGGACTGTATACAGAATACACAGATGGTGACCTAAACAACAAATAATTATTTCCATGGTTTTGGAAGTTGGAAGTCTAAGGTCAGGGTGCCAGCGTGATCAGTTCCTGGGGAAGGCCTCTTTATAGGTCTGTCCTTTATGGCCTTCTCCTTGGAGACTATGTACAGAGGAAGATCTCGTCTTTTTCCCTCATTTTACAAGGGTTTTGATCTCGTCATCGGGACTCCATCCTCATGACTCTATTTACTCTAATTACTTCTGGAAGACCCACCTCCAATTTCATCACAATGGAGATTAGGATTTCAACATAGGAATGAGAGGTGTAGGGGAGCACAAACATTCAGTCCATGACACTAACTGCACCTCTATCACAAGACAGCCTCCTGGGGATGGGGGAGAGGTACAGATAGAGGCACCAGAATTCACACCCCTGCAGGAAGACTGTCAGAAAACATCTGCACAGAGCATGCTTCGTTTCTCTTCCCATGACAGCAATCTCTTCTCAATCCCTGCAGGGTTCAAGAAGAGACAAAGAAAGAACAGAAGTGGTCCTCTCATGGGTGTGAAGAACCTCCTGATCTGAAGAAACAACTCTAAACAACTAGAGCCCCCGGGAGCACTCAGAATAACCTGTGAGACTTTTGCTGCATTTAGATCAGTGTCTCTAGCAGTGAGCAAACCTCTCTGAGGGTAAAGGATATTCAAGCTTCATGAAAATGGCTCGTGAGCTTGAGAATTAACTCAATCAGTCACGAAATATCTGATCAGCTTTGGGTGCCAGGTATGACTGCGATAAAGTGGTTAAAAGAAATCTATCATAGCCTAGTGGAAGAAGATGGACAAAGGCTCCATGTTGACCAGCAGGACAATGGCCCTGTGTGAGGGTGCTAACTAGGGGGTTGGGGGAGCCTAGAGGAGGAAGCATGAGAGTGGGAAAGCATGGGGGCAGCTCCATCTGATAACTGCAAGTCACTTAGAATGGCTGGTCACAAGTTGAGTGTGGTGGGAGAAAAGAAGAGAAAGAACTTTCCTAGGCACACAATGTGGGTTGAGGTGGCACCTATTTATGCAAACCATGAAGGACCCCTCAGGGGATGAGGCCATCAGAGATGATCCAGGAGAATGTGTCATTTAAAAAAGAATAAACCTGGAACTGGAGGGGATTACACCAGGTGAAATAAATCAAAAGGAGAAAGACAAATACCAAATGATTTCACCTATGTATGGAATATAAAGCACAACAATGGACTAGACCAAACTAATCCAAAACAAGCCTTAGAAATCGAACTATAGAATTAAAGCTACCAGAGGGGAAGAATTTTAGATAGGGAACAAGGGGGATAGAGTTTTCAGAGGACTGTGGGTGCCTTGGTGGTTGGTGTGGTAATGGAACTCTGAAGAGGTGTACACCTGTACCCTAAATCATACACAGAGCTATAAACCAACATTACCTTGATAAAAAATATCATTTTAAAAAATACAACTGAAAAAAGGAATGAACCTAGAAGTTATTCATGTGAAAATTAGCCTTTCGAATCTCATTTCAATTTTTCCTATTCCTGTGGTAAAGTATCACTGCCAACATCAACATAAATCCACTGACCTGCCTAATTTCCTGCCAGATCTTTGCTATGTGGACACAGACACGCTCTTAAGAAAGCTCTAGCATTTTCGTTCAGATGGCCTCTTCTATTTGAGCTTTCAGCATCTCCACTTATATTTTGCTTGCAGCTCTGACACCTTTCAGAAGTGCGCTGGGGCAAGTTGAAATAAATTCAAACAGACTTAGCACATTTGAGAACAGGCTACTGACCAGGTTGAACTGGAACCAGTATTGCTTCATTCTCAGTTTCTACGTCAGGCTTAAAGCCCTTGAACCAACTTTCCACATTTAGATTTCCAAAACTTTTAAGCCACTAATCCTTTCTCAAAAGTCGTATTACCCACAGTCTCACAAAAGAAGCAGCCACCTGCCCTGCCACACTTACCCATCCTGCACTCTGCCCTCCATGGCAGCCCCTGAAAAACCTTCCCAGATCACCCCAACTCCTTGGCAGACACAGTGAAGACCACTGGCCCCTCAGTTCTGACAGGAGAGTGAGGCCTTTTTAGCTAATGTGCTCTTGGCTCCTCACGCCACACCCAGTCTGTGGGTGTGCAGATGCCCGGCTGCCTCCCAAACCCTCTAGTTTCCTGTGGTAAAAAAACCAGCTGTGGCCTCCGGCAGAGCTGTGGTCCGCCCCAATCCCGTTGGCAAAGATGGGCTGGCAGGATCCCCCTAGCCTGAGAACCCCAAGCCCTCGTGAAAGCACACTTGTCCAAAAACAGCAAATAAACACAGCTCCTGTAAATAACTGTTCCCTATATAATGTGACCCTGGTCTGCTCACTGCCCTGAGGACTCTCTCCTGGATATATTTCAGTTTGCCAAAGTCTAAGAAAAACAAAAATTTAATCTCCATTATTAAAGGGCAGAATTGCAAGGGTTTTTGTTGTAGTAGTTGTTGCTTGGTTGGGAAAAGCAAGGAAGACAAAATATTTAGTGATTGCTTACAATGTTCTGGGCATTTCGTACATATTACATCTTCTAACCTATATGAAACAGAGACCTCAAGGCCGGTCACCAGTAAGAGAGAAAGTTTCTGTTGATTTCTCTCTTACAGAAAAACAAAAAAAAAAAAAACATAAAACCAATATTCAGGCTATCTACTTGGATTCTTTAGGGAATCAGCACCGTAGAGGTCACAATTCTACCATTCCTAGCAGGTAGTCCATTGCCTTTATGGTATGAAAAAGTATTTCCTTCCAGGTGGCAATGCTGAAGAAAAGAAGGAAAGAAAAAGAGAAGGGAGGGGAGGGGAGGAGAGAGGAGGGAAG
>PVIJ01019706.1:0-22839 GCA_004024925.1 Scalopus aquaticus
TTTTTTTTTTTTTTCTTCCGGGTTTCCTCAGGTGCCTCTCGTCCTGGTCTCCTGGTCCCGTTTTGTGTTGAGGGGAGGGGAGAGGGGATCTGGTGGTTCTTTCTTCTCCTTGATCAGTCTTTTTATCTTCTTTCCAAGTTCTACTCACCCGTGAGGGTGTTAGATTTATGTAGCGTTTCTGGATCTTCTCTGGGTTTGGCTGATGTCTCTTTATAGGCGGCTTGTCTTTTGGGAGAGTTGATACTAGCGTCCCTTCACCGCCATGTTGATGACGTCACCCGGCTACAGTAAACTTATCTAACTTTCCATAGTAGGCTGTTTGCACAGATGCAGTTTATATGCAAATGATACAATCTAACCTTGAGCTGAGCCCCAAGCCTATTGAAGCTAAGAAAGTGCTGGCCTGCAGCTGGAGTGGGGCTGGAGACTGGGCAAAGGGGCCTCCCAAAACTGCTGGGGAGGGGTGCCACAACACGGAAGATACTTGAAAGAAAAATTCTCCCTAAATGAATCAACCGTACAACTTCAGCCATGTCCACATTCGTTTACCCTCAGTCTGCTCCTTAATCAAAAAATATTAACACTTTTGTTCTCAGCCCAGCTCTCTAGAAATCAATATAAATTCTATCTCTTTCCTAAGTGAGGAGTCAGATTTGAATTTTCCTCCTGCTTCCTTGTCAGTGGACTTGGAATAAAACTTTCTTTTCTCAAAACCTGGCATCATAGTAATTGATTTTAGGAACATTGAACAGCCAGACTATTGCTTGATAATAGTAACTCTTCTGATGATGAAATATTTCACAGAAAGCTATTTCAGAAAAATAGCTTTCTTCCAGATAGAGTTTTTGGTGGCAGACACAGGAAAACCAGTGAAATGTTTCTAGAGTATAGAATAGATTTTAAAAGAAATGGTCTATTCTGAAGACTTGCCCAGAATGAGTCACACTAAGGCTGGTTCTTACATTTCATGTGTAGTGAGGAGAAATAATAGGGAGAGGCCAGAGGCATAAGGGTGATAGAATTAACGAGAGACAGAGTGGAGAACAGAAAAGGTCGATTTATTGAAATATCTTGCTAAGAGAAGCAATGAGCAAGACAGGAGAAGTCTGCACGAAGAAATATTTGGGTCTTCCCTTTATAACCTGTTTTTGCAGCTTTTTATGACTGGGGAAGTCAGTTTGGGCCAGTGAGTGATGGGATGTCTGGCTGTGGGCATTGACCTTTAACACAGAATGTGTTCTGGCCCTGCCACTGCATTCATGGTCTTAGGGTCTGGCCGCCACAGGAACCTTATGAATTCCCTTTATCTAGTCAAGACTCCTGCTGGACAAAGAGTGGGGGCTTAGTTTTTAACCTTATCAAATGATACCCCGACATCAGGGTGTTTTACTTTTTCATTATTCTTTCAGATCTCTATCTATATTTGTGCATTTTAAAGCTGTCTTATTATAGTGCACTAATCAGCTTCTCTGATGTATTTTTGTTATTTTAGGATAGAGGACTGATGGTTTAGACATCTCTACCGAGCTGGGTTTCCCCCATGTCAGCACAGTCAGCATTAAATGAAAGAGACAGCTACACACCTCAATGCATATCTGAGGTGGTGGGAGGGGCCAGGAGAGAGTACACAGGACCTGTGCAGCCCATTTTACACACACACATTTTCGAATGCATTGTTACTAGAAAAAACAATAAATCACTGATCTAGTAGCTTCTGTTCTTTTCCAATTTAATACAATCGTGTCAAAAGGTCATAACTAACCTTTCTAGACCCATCTAACTTTGGAGAGGAAATCAGCATATCAAAGAAGAAAGGAGTGTAGTAAACTGTCAGCTTAGATGCAATTAAAAAACAGTTTTGCAGTGCTTCAAAGCACAAAAGATTTTCCTTGATGCTACAAGGACAATCTATAGCCTTCTATAAAAATAGTTGTTTACCAACATTCAAGACATCAAATGTAAAATTATAAAATCAAGCATACATACTATTTCAACAAGTAATGGTATGTAGAGACAGACATTTTCTATAATTACATAATTTTGTAGATTAAAATTAACCTCTTTATTTCACTAGAATTCAGTTAAAATTACCACATAAACACCACCAACCACCACTCTAGAAATTTATACAAGTATACCTATAAAGTACATAAAGTAATTTCATTTTATTAAGAATTGCACTCAAATCATCAGAAACAGTTACAATTTGTCTTTAGTTGAATTTGTAGGAAAGGGAGAAAAGGAAGGAAAGAAAATATTGTTCCCTTTGGCTTTTATTTTGGCTTCACTTATTCCTTCTCCAATGTTCTTCCTTGATGTAGATCTGAGTTTCTGACCAATGTTGTTTTTCTTGTCTCTGAGGAGCTTTATTTAAACATTTCTTGCAATGTAAGTCTTCTAACAATTTCCTCAGCTTTTATGTGTCTGAAAAGGTCTTCATTTCTGCAATTACTTCAGATAATGTTATGGTAGCAAAATATATGTCATATAAATTTTATCAACCACTTTTAAAGTGTAAAGTTCAGTGGTATTAAGAATATTCACATTATTGTAAAACAGTCATTACCATCTACTCCAGAACTCTTTACTCTTGCAAAACCAAAACTCTGCACCCATTAAACAATGACCCCTCTTTCTCCCCTACTCCAAATGCTGGTAACCACTATTCTACTTTTCTTCTTTGTAATCGTTATTTATTTTCTCTGTAATTGTGACTATTTTTTGTATTTCCTATAAGTAGGATCATAAGGTACTTGTCTTCTTGTGATTGGTTTATTTCTCTTAGCATAATGTCCTCAGGTTTCATCAATGTTCTAAAACATGTCAGAAGTTTCTTTCTTTTTAAGATCAAATATTTCATTATATGTACATATACACTTAGCTTATTCATTCATTCACCAATAGCCACTTGGCTAGCAGCCACATTTTAATTACTGTGAATAATACTGCAATGAACATGGATGCACCAATATTTTATTAGAACTGTGTTTTCAGTTCTTTCAAGCATTTAGCCAGGAATGAAATTGCAGGATAATATGGTAATTCAATTTCTAAGTTTTTAAGGAACTGCCATAATTTTTTGAGGAAAAAAAAAAACCTGTTTTCCACAGCAACTCTAACAACAATACACAAAGGTTCTAATTTCAATATCCTTACTAACAATTATTTTCTGATTTTTCAAAATTGGTCATCCTAATTAATGTAAGGGGTTACCTCACTGTGGTTTTAATTTGCTTTTTCTTAATGATTAAACATCTTTTCATGAGCTTATTGGTCATTAGTATTTCTCTTTTGGAGAATTCCTCTTCAAGTTTTTTGCCCATTTTTTGTTGTTGAGTCTTAGTATTTCTCTATATATTCTGATACTAATACATTATCAGATATATGATTTGCAAATATTTTCTCATTCATGGAATACATTTATACTCTGTTCATAGTGTTTTTTATACATAAAATGTTTCAATTTTTATAAAGTCTAATTTGTCTATTTTTCCTTCTGTTGCCTGTGCCTTTGGTATCATACCCAAGATCATATCAAATCCAATATTGTGAAGATGTTGCCTTTTGTTTTAAGAGCTTTATAGTTCTGGGTCTAAACCGTATGTCTTGGATCTATTCAAATTAGTTTTTTACATGGTATTAGGGAAAGATCCAATTTCACTCCTTTGTGTGGATATCTAGTTTTCCTGGCATCTTGTTGAAAAAGGTGTTTTTTCCCCATTGCACCATCTTTCCCCTTCATCCAAGTCATTTTTCCACATATGTGAGGATTTACTTCTAAACTCTCTATCCTATTTCATTGGTCTGGCTCTCCTTCTTCCAGCACCACATTATTTTGATTATTGTAGATTTGTAAGAATCAAAAAAGATTTGAAGACAAGAAGTTTAAGTATACCAATTTTGTTCTTTTTCAAATTGTTTTGGTTATTCAAGGACCCTTGAGATTTCATATTTTTATTTCTAAAAAGATTATTATTGGGATTTTTTATAGGGATTGAATTGACTTTGTGGATTGCTTTGGGAAGTAGTGACATCTTAACTACTTTAGACTTCCGATTCATGAACATGGAGTCTCTCAATTTATTAATGTCTTTAATTCCTTCAACAATATTTTAGTTTTCACTGTATACTTGCTTGGTTAAGTTTATTCTTATTTATTCTTTTTGACACCTGGGTTAATGAATTGTTTTCTAATTTCCTTTTATAATTACTCATTGTTAGTGCATAGAAATGCAAATGATATCTGTCATTGACACTTTGTTGTGTTTGTTTATTAGTTCTAACCTTTTTTTTTTTGCAATTTTTAGGGCTTTCTAGGTATAAATATTTCATATCTGTGACCAGAAATAGTTTTAATTGTTTCTTTCCCATTTGAATGTCCTTTATTTTATCATTTTTATTGGGGTAACGTCAGTTTACAACATTGTATATGATTCAGAGGTACAAGTTCATACCTCTTCAGATATTCTCTATTTTTATTTTCTTGCCTTCTTATGCTAAGTCATACTTCCATACTACGTTGACTAGATGTGATGAAAGTGAGAAACTTTGCCTTGCTCCATATCTTAGAGAAAATGCTTTCAGTCTTTTACCATTGAGTATGATGTCTGCTGTGGGTATGTTACTCGTATATGATTTTTATTGTATTGAGATAGTTTCCTTTTATTTTAAGTTTGTTGAATATTTTTATCAATAAGGGGTATTGAATTTTATCTTTTTTTTTCTGAATCAATTAAAATGATTATGTATTTTCCCTTTATTCTGTTAATGTGGTATAGGACATTAATTTTCATATATTTAATATGATTTCAATTTTCATCCTTGCATTCCAGGAACAATCCATATGGTTGTGGTGTATAATTCCTTTAATATATTGCTGAATTCAGTTTTCTATTTTGTACTTGTGTTAAGAATGTTTGCATTCTTATGAACAGAAGTGTTCATAAGGGATAATGCCTAGGTCATTACACAAACAAAATGTTCTATGTTAATACCTGATGAATTTCATAAGATATCATCTTTATTATATCATATGAGAACATAAAGAAGTACTAAAATGATCCAACTTCTAACCTAGAGATTTATATATCCATAGTTTGAATCATGGGTCTCTTAAGAGAAAAATTGTCTTGGATTTTGGGAATTGTTTTAACTCTTCCATGTGCATGATTATTGTGGCATCTGCCTCAATACCACCACATAACTGCCAAATGAGTAACCCCTTATGAATAAAACCCAGGAACATAACAAAAGTTGGGGATGTTTAAGATAATATGGGCCAGTCAGGAAGGACAGAATTTGGGGAAGGCAATCAAAAGAATGTAACTATTTGACCTACAAACTGAACTCACACAATCTAAGCTTTTCATTCCTTCAATGCTCCTTAAAATGTGTGTTCCCAGAAGTTGTTTTAAGGATAAAACCTTGAAAAGATATAACATGTTGTTTTGATTATCTGAGCTGTATAAATGACTAAATATGCCATAGCCTCTATAAAACATTAAAATAAAGTGGAAAATGATAGGAGAAATGGATTTTCTTGCAATTGCCCAAGATAAAGACTCGTAAATTTCCTTATGGCAGGAGGTAAAATGAGTGGTTGCCTTATTGGTCTGGTCTCTACTGTGTCTGACAATCTGCCTGACCATGGATGGCCAATTAGAGTCTAAAGCTTGAGTTAGAAAGTTAAAAGAACTAAGAAGTTGGAGACCTTATTAGCATGCTGTTTTGCAAAGGTGGGAAAACACAGGCTTCAGGTTAAGTTCCAAGCACTTATGATAAAACCTGATTAGGATGGTAAGAGATAAAATTCCTAGAAAAGAGGAAAATTTAGCAATTTCAGACTTCTGATAATAGAAAAATGTAGCCAGATTCCTAGGAAAGCTTGCTGTTTTCTTCTGTCCCTGGAAGTTGCAAAGGCTTGAAGAAAGCCAGGGAGTGAGCCAAACCATTGTCATGGGGGAGTTTTCTGACTAGAGAGAACAGCTGGTACAAGGCCTGAGGTGGGTGTGAGCCTGATGTGCTCAGAGAACAACACAGGGCATAGTGCGGGGCAAGTAAGCAGGGGAGAGCGTCAATCTTTGGATGTAACCACCTTGGAAGATAGCCAAAACATTCCTCACAGAAACTAAACTTAGAGAAAAAAAATCAAGATCAACTCTTTTAAAAATACAGGTTGCTAGAAAATCTCCCTTGACTTTTTTGTTTTCATTAGAAATTAAGATTTCTAAAAAAATGAAAGAAAAAGAATACATGTGGAAAGTAGGCAAGATGTAACAAAAGGAGAATAGAATGTTTCCTAGATGAGGAAGAATAAAGAAATGGGTTTTGTTTTGGTAAAGAAAGGGAACACTAATTTTTCCCCAAACTCAGTAAAATAAAAAAAGGACATAAAACTAAATAAATATTTAGCAAGTCAAAGAATGTCTGTGAAAGTGGGAAAGGTTTATGGGAAAGGAAACTTAAGAAAGGACATTTATGTGGTCAAGTTAAAAAAGATCAAATAAATTGTTATGAGGTTGTCCAATTAAGTATTATTTTTAATAATCTAAATGTTTTAAATCTCTTAATTTTTTAGACAAGTTTCCCAAAGTTAAATTCATAATAAACTCTTTTTGATTTAAACCTAACTTTGGGATTTTTTCCCAGAATGGTCCTGGAACACTCAAAAGAATTGTTCTCTCTCTGAAAAGAAAAATATTAAATAGATTAACTTAATATGTTAAAGGAAAAGTGTGGTCAAATAAGATGCACTACGAGCCTTCTTGATGTTGTATTTGGATACAAATTAAATAAGTGTTCCAGAAATTATAAGAAACTCCTAACTTTAGATGTCCTGGTATAATGGATTTAAAAGCTTTTACTTGAAGCATTGCTATTAAATTATTTCATTTAGTCTAAGAAAACATAAGATGTAGCAGAAGAAATATTAATGGTGTTAAATATGACTGTGAGTAGGAAATAACCTGTAAAGCTGAGAAAATAGTTTAATCCCTTTCAGAAATATACATATGTACATATTTTCATAGCTGTACATGAATATTTTAACTTATGGGCAAAGAAAATTAGTCAAATTAAGACTTGAAACAGATTCTCATTTAAAATAATGTGATTGGGAAAAAAATAATGTGCTTAGAACCATTAATTTAGGTCTAGAATTAGCTGTAATGGTCAGAGAGGGAGCCAGAGCAGTGAGAGACTTCACCACATTCCACAGGACACTCCCAGTCCCTGCCCAGATCAGCAGAGTTCTTGCAACTTTCAGTGAGACCCCACAAGCCCCACCCAGACTGCATACGTGGGACATTCTCCAGAATAGGTCACGCTCTGGGACAAAACAAAACAAAACAAAACAAGTGCCAATAATTTGTGAAGATTGAAGTCATTTCCAGTAACTTCTCAGACCATAAATGTGTCAAACTAGGAATAAGCTATCAAAAGAAAGAAGGAAAATTTCTTAATACATGGAAATTGAACAATACACTACTGAAAGACCACTGGGTTAATGAGGAAATCAAAGAACATCTCAAGACAAATCAAAGTGAGCATACTACCATCCAAAACTTACAGGACACAGCAAAAGTAGTACTAAGAGGGAAATATATAGCAATTCAGGCCTACAGTAAGAAACAAGATATAGCTTAAATAAACTTCTCTCTCAAGTTGAGGAGTTAGGAAAAAAAGAAAAAACAAATCCAAAAGCATTTATATCAGAAATAATAAAAATCAAAGAAGTAAATAAAATAGAAATTAAAAAGACAGTCCAAAAGAGAAATTAAACTAAAAGTTGGTTCTTTGAGAAAAAAAGACAAACTTCTAGCAAAGCTCATTAAGAAAATAAGGTAGAAATCTCAAATAAAGAATCACAAAACAAAAGTAGAGATCACAACAAATGCTGGAGAAATTCAGAGATTAAGACAACTATGAACATCTATATGCTAACAAATTCAAAAATCTAGGAGAGACAGACAAATTCTTATAATTATACAATCATCAAGACTGAATAAGGAACAAAACAGAAACCTTGGACAAATTAATCTCAGGCAAAGAAGTTAAAACAGTAACCAAAATTTAAAAAACCAAGAGTACAGTACCAGATGGTTTCATGAGTGAATTCTACAAAGATGAATTCTACAAGTGAATTCTTCAAAGATGTACTAGTGCCTTTCTTATTCAAAGACTTCCAAAAAATTGAAAAAGAAGGACTACTTCCAAATATTTTTTTTGAGACTAACATTACTGTAATACCAAAATGAAACAAAAACAACATACAAAAAATGAAAATTACAGATCAACCTCCCTAATGAATACAGATGCAAAGTTCCTTAATAGAATCCTAGCAAACTAAATCCAACTATGCATTATAACCATCATATACCATGACCAAGTGGGATTCATGCTAAGAACACAAGGGTGGTTCAACATTCAAAAGTCAATTAATGTAATCCACCACTTCAAGAAGAAAGCTAAAAACCATCATGAGGAGAAAGCATTCTATAAGATCCAACATCCATTTATGTTGAAAACCCTTGAAAAACTGGGAATAAATGGGGCTTACCTTAATATAATAAAAGGAATTTACAATAAACTTTAGCTAATATCATTCTCAATGGAGAAAAGCTGAGTTTTCCCACTAAGATTTGGTACAAGAGAAGGTTGTCCACTCTCCCCATTGCTATTCAACATAGAATTGGAAGTACTAACTAGAGCAATTAGACAAGCGAAAGATATAAAAAGAATTCAAACTGGGAAAGAAAAAGTAAAGCTCATTATTTACAGATGACATGATAATATACGTAAAGAACCCTTAAGATTCCAAAGAGAAAATGATTGAAACAATCAGTTTAGCAAAGTGGCAAGTCATAAAATCAACACACATAAATCAGTTGCCTCCCTATACAGAACAATGGGATAGCAGAGGAAGAAATTAAGAAAACATCTCATTTGCAATTACACCAAAAAATTTTAAATAAATACTTAGGAGTAAAATAGCACAAGAGGTAAAAGATCTATACAAAGAAAACTAAAAGAAATTGTTAAAATAAATAGAAGACACAAAGAAGTGGAAAAAAATTCCCTGCTCATGGATTGGAAGAATCAACATTTTCAAAATGGTCATCGTACCCAAAGCAATATATAGATTCAGTGCAATCATGATTAAAACTACCAATGACCTATTTCTTAGAACTGGAGCAAATACTACTAAAATTTATATGGAATAGCAAAAACAATATTGACAAAAAAGAAAGAGAATTGATGTTTCACACTTCCAGACTTCAAGCTATAATATAAAGCCACAATAATTAAAACAGCCTGGTAGTGGAACAAAATCAGATGCAGACAAATGGAATAGAATTGAGAGTCCAGAAATAAAACCAAATATCTATGGATATTTAATCTATGATGAAGGAGCCAGAAACATATACTGGAACAAGGATAGCCCATTCAATAAATGGCATTGGGAAAACTGGACAGCTTCATGAAAAAGAATGAAACTAGACTACGATCTCACACCATACACCAAAAATCAACTCAATATGAATGAAAGTCTTGGATGTAAAGCCTGAAACAATAAAACACAGAGAGAAAAAAAAACATAGGCAAAACATTTTATGACATTAGCTTTAGTGATGCCTCTAGGGATTCATCCCTAATAGCAAAGAAAACAAAAGAGAACATAAATAGCTTGGGTGACATAAAACTAAAAAGTTTCTGTGAAGCAAAAAAAAAAACTATCATTTAAAAAGACATTCTGCTAAATGGGAGAAAATATTTGCGCACCATACATCTGACAAAGCACTGATATCAAAGATACACAAAGAACTCATAAAACTCTACAAACACAAAACAAATAACCCAATCCAAAAAAAAAAAGTGCAAAGAACTAAAGAGACAACCCTCCAGAGAAGACATTTAAAATGGTCAGCAGGCACATGAAAAAATGTTCACAATGACTTATTATTAGAGAAATGCAAATCAAGGCCACAATGAGATAACCTCTCACACCTGTGAGAAAGACCCATATGAAAAGATCAGAAACAAAAGGTGCTGGTGAGGATGTGAAGAAAAGGGAACCCTCCTACACTGATGGTGGGAATGCAAAATAGTACAGCTCCTATGGGCTGGAGGTGTCTCAAAACATTAAACATGGATCTGTCCAGTATTTCCACTCCTTGGCAGCTACCCAAATTTTTCAATTTTTCAAAACTTATTTGAAATGAAATTTGCACTCCCATGTTTTTGCAGCATTATTTACAATAGCCAACATATGGAAACAACCTAAGTGCTCCAGAACAGATGAATGGATCACGAAGATGTGGTATATACACAATGTATATACCATCGAAAAATACAAACTCATGCCATTTGTGGCAACATAGATGGAATTTAAATGAATAATGGTAAGTGAAATAAGTTAGAATGAGATAAATAAATACCAGATGGTAATATATGGGATATATTAACTAAACTAAACTAAACTAATAGTCAGATAAAGGCAAGCTGAAAAACTAACCCTTGATAGCTGACTACAGAACTGAAGCACCAAGAGGCAGGGGATGGAAGAAGGGAAAGAACAAACAGGGAAGGAAGTACAATATTCTATATGGTGCAAGATGGATGAGTTGCTGGTGGGTGCACTATGGTGGTAATACCTGATAGAGGTACCCCAATATTATCTCAGTTAAAAATTAATTAAAAAAAATAAAATTAAATTAGCCATAATTTGTGAATGTTATTCATGATGGACTATTTTCTGAATTATAAAGATTTACAATAATTGTGTTAACATAATTTCAATTAAAGAAATATTGGGATGATGGAAAAACTATATCTATGTATTTTAGCAAACACCAGTTGCTTCAATTTGATTATTCATGGAAGGTCTAGACATTTGATTAAATGCACCAGTCTCCTCAGAGGTGGTATCCTCCATTACTGCCAGGAACTTATTAGGACTCTCATTAATAATACAAAATTGGTAAGAGATTCATAGCACAATGCACTCCCAAAAACTAAAGGCAATTGACAGTAAGATTAAGTAGGTAAACAAGTAGCCTTCTCCCCTTTGGAGGATGTCGTATTAACCTGTTCTTTTATGCTCTCCAACCTCTCTGAATTTCAGAAAGCTGCACCTGAGAAGGAAAGGAAAAAAAGGATCCGAAAGAAGTGTGTGTGTGTGTTAAGGGTGGGGTGGGAACAGGGGTGTGGGTGGGGATTCCCTATGACCTAGAGAGAAAAAAGTCAATGCCCTGTACTGGCCATAGAAGGTGTAGGGTAGGCAGAAGAGTTGTCAGGCTTTTCTGCCCCTGCCCCCCTGCCCCACTACACTCTGTGATGGGTCTCTGCAGGTCTATGCGTGTGCCTGATGGCAGCCACCTGAAGAAGGGCAGGGCATGGCATGGCATAACGTGGCATGGCATGTGAGTGCACAAGGCAGAGATGCAGAGAGCCTGAGAAAGAAGAGTGCGGCAGCAGCGAGACCCCAAGATGCCACCAGAGAGCCCCAAGAGGGTGAAGATTTGCTGGGGGATAGGAGACTAGGAGGCCTGCTAGCCTCCTGGCCCCCCAGCCACCCTACCTGCCTTGTACCTGGCTGCCTCACAGCAAAGATGTAATAAAAGCCTGACAAAGCCACCGAGGGCTCGAGGACTCGTTCTTGCCCATCTACATGAATCATGGGAACATGCATTGGTGCCAGGATAGCACGGTAGGCTGGCACGACAGAAGGCCAGTACCCCTTTTGGAATTATGTCCACAAATTTACCCACTAGCACATGAGAAAATGATTTCTAGTGGAAAGTTTTCCCCACAATGACCCAAAAGATATATTCTAAAATGTATGGTCTGTCCCCAGTATAACACAGGTAAACTTATCCATAGCTCAAATGAGCTTTTTTTACTCCTATTGGGCTCACGGAAATCTGGCAAGTGGATTTTATTCAGCTGTTACTTTCTCAGGGTTTCCTGTATTCATTAGTCATGATTTGTATGTTTTCTCATTGGACAGAAGCATTTCCATGTAGGAGGGCAATGGCACAAACTGTAGGAAATTTTTTATTTAAGGCATCGTCCCAGTCTTCCCAATAAATTACATAGTGATCAAAGAACACAATTCACTGGATAAGTAATTAAGGAAATTTGTATACTTTGGCCTATTTTGTAATATTTTCATTGTGTGTATGGTCAGGATTTGTGGAAAGAGCAAATGAAACTCTCAGAACCCAACTGGAAAAATGAAAAAATGGTTATTACAGTAACTTGGCTAATGGTCCTCCCCTTTGCATTGCTTAATCTAATATCTATCTTCTTTGGAAAATATCAGTCATCTCCATGTGAGATAATCGTTGAAAGACCTATGTGCCTTGATAAGGAACCAACTCTTAAAAGGTAACATTTTTCATTATTATAAAAGGTTGATGGAAAGCTTAAAGGAAAATTACCAACCAATGACAAAAGTTTATGATTCTTGTATTCCCCCAGAAGGGGAAAACAAGCACGTGATATATCACCAGGAAATCATGTATATTTGAATAGCTATCAAATTAAAAACTATTTACAACCTAAGTAGAAGGAACCTTATTCAGTAATTTTAGCAAACTCCCGTGAAACTAAATTATAAGGAATTGACTCTTAATTTTTCTCATTTAAAGAAAGTTACCATCGGAAAACTGAGAAAATATTCCTTCTTCTGAAAATCGACTACACCTTCGTAGAATCCATACCCACCAGGATATGATGCAGACAACTGCAGACCAGGACAAGAAGTAGATGACTTTGGCAAGTTAACATTCAACAACAAAACGTGTTTTCTAATAGAGTTTTTACAAATGAATTTGATCAAGATTCTCAGGGCTCTTTTTACCCAAACCATCATATACTTTTCACCCAAAATTACATCCCTGGAAAATAACCAATATAGAAATAACCCTATCTTTACACACAAGGGCCCACTGAAATTATTTTTTGTAATAAAGAAGACATTATGCTGATTTCTATGTCATGGTCAAAATCTACCCTTGACCATTTTTAACATCACTTTCTCCAGGTATTTGTATTACAAAAGGACTCCATTAGGGACATTTTTCAATGAAAGTCTCCCACCAAATGTGTCATAAGGAGGAAGGTAGTTCTAAAAGAATCGTGTGTATCCCTAAGCATGGATGCTGAAAGGCTATTATGACTCAATCACACTTTTCATTTGGCAGCTACCCATGTACCCTGTCATGGAACAGCATGTCACCCCAACACTGGGCTTTGATTTTGTGGGTGGAAAAACTCCAACAAACTGTACTAAATGACAGTTTAATCAAACGGGTGTAACATACTAGGCAAATTGTGACTGATAACTCCAAATGCAAACTTGGAAAAGAGCTTGTATAATGACCCAGATAGGATTACTAATGATGCCTATACAAACAGAGGTTGAATATGCTGAAAAAAGACAGCTTATCACATTAGAGACAGAAACACAAAAGTCTGTGGAACCCAAACTTATAAGGAATCTTTGATGATACTTGTAATTTACATCAATGAACTTTAACTGTTTTGGTACCCAGACCAAACTAAAGATTAAAGTTTCCAGTAATCTGGGCCTCCCTGGTGGCGCAATGGGTTAAGCACAGCACTATGAAGCTATCCAGAACCACTGCAGCACGAGTTTGACACCCAGCCAGGGAGATTCCGACATGGCGCAGCAGACCTCTCCTGCTTGCCCGCTGCTCCCCTCAGCAGTGTACTTCAGTTGATCTGCCTGTTCTGCTCCCCACTCTGTCTCTGGTGAATCCTCTCACCACCCCACACCCCTGGCCTACACTCCAGCTTATATATATATAAATCTTTAAAACAGTTTTTTTTAAGTTTCCAGTAACCCAACTAGCAGGAATAAATCAAATCTACAATGACACAACACTTCACTGAATACTGGAGCTATCAGCAGTAGATGGGCCATAATTTAAAATAATTAAAAATGGGAACCAGTATCCTTGCTGAAATATGAAAATAGACAAGGCATTTGCATTGTCTCCAAAATATTTGTGACTGAGAAATATTTCAAACTTGGTTAATATTAAGTGCCAAGTTACAAAATACTGCTTGACATATGGGAAATGGCTTTTTCTCCTGTAAAGGGAGAAACAACACTACTATGTGACTACTGAAGTTGTTTGCAAATAGACTGATTTCACTAAGCCAAACTGATACTTGGTGCAATCCCAGGAATACTGATAATCTAAAAATCTTTGACTTTAACAAAATTTACAAAAACACAAAGATATAGAAGATTATGTATACTGGAGCATAGTTCTCAGTCCCCCTATCTCAACAGTTTCTATGGAAACAGATTAGCCAAAAGAAAAGTTTACTGTTGGTGATAATGAGTTAATTCAAATTTCATCCAGGAATAATCAGATTTACTATAAGATGCAAATAACCATAGACCAAGGTAAATAATGTACTTGTAAGTTAGCAAAACAATAAGATGAAACATATACTGCAGTCTTTGGATAGTTAAAATGTCTTCTTGGTTCCTTACCATTTTCACATACCCTTCGAAAATCATTGCAACTATAACAATTGTAATCTTAGTTATGTTACTTCGCATACCACTATGTAGATATTCAAAGTTCAATTACATTACAATCCAAAGCATACCAAAATTACTGATTACATTGATTCTTTGCATAACAAATTGTAAGATGAGGTCAACAAGAGGTACTAAGAAAATAGTCAGATAAAAGAATAAGTAGAAACCCAGACTGGTTAATTAGCAAATAATTATGTCAATGGGCAGCAAAGATTACCAGCAGGATTTGGCAGAACATTATCCAACTGGTCATCAATGCAAGAACTACTGTGACCAAAAAGGGGAAAGCTGTTAACCAAAGCTAATAATTCAGTGGGTACCCCCTCTCCCTGGTTCCAACAAAGAGTATAAGCCACGAGTCAGGATTCCGCTGGTTTGGTCCTGTTGAGAAATTGTACCCAGGAAAAATGCTGCCTTTGTGAAAAAGCAGTATTTTGGAAACTGCTGCCTCCAGACAAATCAATAACTTCAAAGAATGTCAACTCCAAGAAATGTGAAATTGCTAAAACTCCTGGTTCCGAGAAGATAAGTCTCTCTATAGGGAAAGTTTTAAAAGCCCTCTTTGTGTTCCTCAGTGCATAGACAATGTCAGACAGCCATGTTAACCAAACCCTTACTTGGATTTTTCTTTGTAAGAAATACTTGAAAAGGCTACATGTAACCTCCTTACAACTGTATATATATATTTTAATATATATTTTTATTGTTATTTATATCTTTTACATTTTGTATTCCCCTTGGGTCACCCACCACCAATTCACCTGTGATCCATCTCCATCGTCCCTTGTGTTCTTTTCTACTCCATTTTGTGCCCTTATCCTGCCCCTCCCCCAACCCCCCAAGTGTCTCTCTCCTACTTGGTTTCCCTATAGTCCTGTTATAAGTGAAACCATTCAATATTTTTCTCTTTCTTTCTGCCTTGTTTCGCTGAGTATGATCTCCTCTAATTCCATCCATGGCGCTGCAAATTGCATGTGTTTATCTTCTTTGAATGCTGAATAGTATTCCATTGTGTATATGTACCACATCTTCTTGATCCAGTCATCTATTTTTGGACATCTGGGTTGCTTCCATACCTTTGCTATTGTGAACAGTGCCGCAATGAACATAAGGGTGCATGTATCCTTTTGGAGACATTAACCAAAACAAACAGACACCCTACCAACTGGGAAAAGATCTTTGCCCACAATACATCCGATAAAGGACTGATAACAAATATTTACAAGGAACTCACACAACTCAACAAAAACAAGGCTAACAATCCAGTCAAAAAATGGGCAGAAGAACTCAAAAGGCACTTCTCCAAAGAAGAAAAGCAAATGGCCAACAAATACATGAAAAAATGCTCAACATCACTTATAATCAAGGAAATGCAAATCAAAACCACTATGAGACACCACCTTACACCTGTGAGGATGGCACACATTAAAAACACAGGCAACAACAAATGCTGGAAAGGATGTGGAGAAAAAGGAACTCTTCTACACTGCTGGTGGGAATGTGAACTGGTCCAACCACTATGGAAAGCTGTATGGCGATTCATCAAACTGCTCAACATGGAGCTTCCATACGACCCAGCAATACCACTTTTGGGAATCTACCCAAAGGACACAAAAACACTAATCCTTGCAACTGTATATAATTTTCATTGAGAAGCTCAGAATTTGGGCAGCTTTCCCAGAGCTATCTAGAGGCTGTTTCTGGACTTGAGTCCTCAGTCATGATTCTTTAATAAACTGACTTACTTTTGTTTGCTTCAATTTATTTCAGTCAACAGAAATCAACCAAAAAGAAGAAAGGGAGAAAATTGTTAGCATGTGACCGAGGGGCACCCAGGGACCCCAAACTGTTAACGAGTACCTGCTCTAAAAGGGGATTCAGACATTCACATGCACAAATGCTGAAGACTCTTCATCTGATAGATTTTTTTTTAAAGACTTATTTATTTATGCATACAAGCTGAGGTACAGGCCAGAAGTGTGGGGCGGTGAGAAGGTTCACCAGGGACAGAGTCAGTAGCAGAACAGGCAGATCGACGGAAATACACTGCTGGTGGGAATGCAAACTGGTCCAACCACTGTGGAAAGCTGTGTGGAGGTTCCTCAGACTAAGAAAAATGGAGCTACCATATGACCCAGCAATTCCACTCCTACGGATCTACCCAAAGGTCACAAAAACTGCCGGAGTCCAGCTCCAACCAGATTGGGGTTCCCAAAAGGAGGGGAGGCATCAGCGTATGATGAGGCAGGAACAGTCACTCGTCCTGGTGCAAGTTTGTATTTAATTTTGGTGGGCCTTTTATACGTTATAAGTGGGCAGTGGGATTACATCAGTATGAGCATAAAGAGGGAAAAAGGAGAAGAGCAAAAGTAGATAAAAGGTGTAACCTATTATCTATAGCATCAGGGCGTGTGGATCTGCTCTCCAAGATGATCTTCTCTGGTTGATGGCTCATTGAGATCAAGCTTAAATTCCCCAGCCAAGGATTCAATCCTATCAATAAGGCGGTGCATAGATCAGCTTCTGGGGTCCTTTGTCCTGTATCAGTCCTCAGCCTCCCAGGCGTTCCCGGTCATACCTTGTGATGCATTCCCTCCCCCTAAGTGATCTGCTTAGAAGATGAAAGGCACCTAGTAGGGTTGGACTCCTAAAGCTGACTGACCTGACAGTACTTGACCTTGGGAAGGAAAGCAGAGCTTGCAGATAACTAAATGGTGGTTAGTCAGGCCACTTAGAATTACCAGACCCACACAGAAAACATTAATTCAAAAGGATACCTGTACCCCTATGTTTATTGCAGCACTATTTATAATAGGTAAGAATAGGAAACAACCCAAATGCCCCCAAAGAGATGACTGGATCAAGAAGATGTGGTATATATACACAATAGAATACCATTCAGCAATCAAAAAAGGTAAACTAATGCCATTTGCAGCAATATGGATGGAACTAGAAGGGATTATGCTCAGTGAAATAAGTCAGTCACTTATCGGAGGAATATCGGGGAACCAAATAAGGGATGAGGGAGAAAAACTAATAACAATAAAAAACACAACAAAACAAAAACAGTCAACTATAAATCAGAGACATTCTACAGGGAGGTTGAAGGAGAAGGATCAAAACAAGGGCAGAAGAGCACAAGGGACTATGGTGATGGTGCAGGGGTGAACTGATAGTGGGAATTCTATGGGGACTATGCCTGAGTAAAGAAAGCAAACATTGTACAAAAAAGAGCAATGATGTAGAGTATATATAAATAAATAATTTTAAAAAATAAAAAGGAAGGTATTAAGTCCTATATTGCCTTCCTTCAGCATCAGCATATCTTTAGGTGCCAATGAGACAACTAAGAACGATAAGCCTCCCTCCTCCCATTGAGAATAATTACATTTTCAGTGACTCACTGTTCCAACCTATATTAGCTAGATTCAAACTCATGCTTGTTGGAACAATCCTCACATAGTGAAATCTGGCTACTGCTACAGGGTTTGAATCCTCACTTTATCTAATAAACTGTCTATCATTGAGACTTTTCCATTGACTTACTAAAACCCACTAAATTATTTATGTGAACATACTGTAATATTTTCTGCCCCTGAACCCTGCCTGGCCTAGTAGGCATAAGAGCAAAGCCTTCTTCATAGACTTACAGTCTGCATAGGCTCCGCCCTATAGCCCGTGCAGGAATCTGTGCCTAAAAGTTAAGCCAGACTTTCTCTGTCCACTGATGACCAAGGAGCCAGATAAAGAAGAATTTACAGTGGGTATCAAACCTTTGTACCTCTGTAGTACATCTTTTAGAAAAGAAGAGATTAAATCCTGCATTGTCTTCTTCTAGCATCAGCATATCTTCAGGTCAGGACAATTTATAACTACAAGTTCTTCCTATCAAGAAGTCAAAAGATGTGCTGATACTAGAAAAAGACAATGCCAGATTTAATCTCTTCCTTTCTGAAGAACGCCCACAGAGAAGCGAATTCTGGGTACCCATTGTCAAAAGACCTCTTATTTTTCTGCTTGTCAGAAACTGAACACAACTGTTTAATTGGTCTCTGAACTACCTAAGATAGGTACAACTGTAACAGGGTGGTCCCCAGGAGAAACGGTGTGCCCCAGGTTCCCTGTCCCACCCAAGGTAGGGTGGAATTGGGCAGGAGATAAGAAGCTTGAGGAGAGACAGGACACACACACAGAGGACACACGTAGAGGAGATAGAACACACAGATAGAAGACAGGAGGAGACGGAAGCAGGATGGAAAGCCAGAAGAGGCCCAAGGAGCAGAGAGACTTGTAAAGAAGCTGCACTGGCCTGGACTGATTGAAAAAGATGTGGGTGAGAGACCCGTGGGGAAGTTAACGATGGCTGTGTTGATTTTGGTTTTGATTTTGTTCTGTTCCTCTCAGAATTGTCTGACTGTTTCTGACCCTTTTGGATGGGTCCCTGCAGAAAGGTATTTTGGTTCCTCCCAGAATTGTCTGGCTGTTTCTGACCCTTATGTGTGGGTCTCTGACATAAGCTGTTCTAGACTTGTGACAGGCTTTCGAGACTTGCTTTGGGCAGCTGGTTAGCATTGGGTGCGTGACTTAGAAAATACATTCTTTGTATTCTTTGTCCTTACTAATTATATTAAAGTTTTTTCCACAAAAGGTCCTATATGCTTTGTGTTGATGCGGCGGATGGCAGAACCCATTTAGAACAGGGCAGTTTTGGGGGTTTCAGGGGTGCCCCTCTCTCCTGCCCTGTAACAAATCTTTGTTTCATTCTTGATCAATGTTGTATTTTCTAACATAAGGGTACCTCTTGCATGTTTTACCCATACTTCTCCTAAAGAGGTTTATCAGATCATGGTTAGCTTCTTAAATGCTATGATCTTGAGAGTGAGAAAGGTAGAGACACAGGCATTTTGTATATGGAATACAAAGCAATTCCACACTGCAAGCCCAGGGTTTCAAAGAACCCTGGCAGCGTTAATAAAAAGTTTCAGGAGCACCCTACAGTGTTAAACTGTTTGCTGACACTACAGAATTCTTGCAACATTCTCTTTTTAAGCTATCTTTGCTGAACATTGGGACCCTGTGGTCCCCAGAGGAGGGAGCAGCAGACCTCGGAATTGAACCAGTTAAGATCATATTAAAAGGCATGCACAGGGAAGAGAAAAGTGGCCAAAAGTACCCCAAAGCTCATTATGATGTTAAAATCTCCACCTCTGGGTGTGGTGTAGGAGCCATTTTCTGCATATGTGATATAGTGAAGCATCATCACCAACAGCACAGATGTCAACAGAGGAATGCCCAGAACATACCACTATTGCAGCTAGGACCACTCCCCTGCCCTCCCTGAGCACAATTTAATATGATCTGTTCCTCTGGAGCCAAACAGGGAGCCTCTTACGCCCACAAAGGTGTCCCTGGAGCTTTGTCTCTTGCTCTTTGACCTTCAAGTAAACCTCAACCCCCTTTCTCTCTTATGAAAGTCTCAAGTCCTCATTTCATTCCTGACTAGGATTCTCAAGAGCCCACTATCTGGCCTGGTGTCCAGTAAGATGGCATAACCCATAACCCATGGTTCCTATTTAGTGAAGCAGGGCAGTGGCAGCTCAGTCCAGTTAACTCACTCAGGTTGTCAGGGGCTTGGGTGAAAGGCTAAAGCCCCTCCCTTATCTGGTGAGTTGCCAAAACTAGTACAGTAATCATCTGAACTATAACTTGTTGTTGCCCTCCCATATTTATTGGGGGAAGGTCTAATCTTTTTTTTTTTTTAAAGATTTATTTATTTATACATACAGCTGAGGTACAGGCCAGAGGTGTGGAGTGGTGAGAGGCTTCACCAGAGACAGAGTGGGGAGCAAAATAGGCAGATCAGAAATACACTGCTGAGGGGAGCAGCGGGCGAGGCAGGAGAGGTCTGCCACACCAAGTGGGATTCTCCCCAGCCGGGCGTCGAACTCACGTCGCCGCTGCCGACAGCTCCACAGCGCAGCGCTCAACCGCTGCGCCACCAGGGAGGCCCCGGGAAGGTCTAATCTTTCAGCCAGTTACAGTGATTTTACCTGTTGTACCTGTGTTATGTAGTTCAGAGACCAATTAATCAGTTGTATTCAGTTTCTGGCAAGCAGAAAAATAAGAGGTATTTCTACAAAAGCAAGGGGAAAACAAAAGTTAAATATTGAAGCATACTTTAGTCCAGTTAGGAGTTCAGAAGGTAGCTACTTGAGAAGATTTCTAGATGTTGGGGTTGAAGCATTTTCATACGGAATGAGAACAGGCAGTGGTTTCCTTGTTTGTAGTTTGATGTCATGAGGTATTTAGGAAAATAGCAACTACCATGTTTAGGCACAACCATGTTGGTGATTTCTCTAAAATTGATTAATTCTCCATCTCTGGTTTCAGGAAAAGTAAGTTTAGTTTCAATCATCCCAAGTGAAAAAGATAGAGAGAAGAAAAAAACTGGAAACATTAGTTTGGAATATTAGAGTCAGATATTATAAAAATTGAAGATCCGGTCCAGTTTGCAGGTAAAAAAGCAAAAAAAACAAAAAATGTCAAGAGAACCACAAAGTGATGTTTAATAAAAGATATTATACTGAAACAATTTTTCTCCAATTCTACCAAATACAGTAAAACTCATTTACAAGTTAATAGTTCTAATGAAATCGGCCATTTCCTTTGCATAAGAACAAAAAGAACAAAGCATAACCACATACTTTGTGACAGCCAACTTTGCTGGAACTTTTCATAAGGAATCTTAGATTGAACTCTAATGACCTCTTCAAGATGAGGAATATGCCAAGTTCTCACCATCAGACCTTACTGGCAATATTTGTGTCTCTAGGTAAGTTCCTCTCTTCTTAAAGTTCCCAAAATGTCCTGGGGTTTCCAGGTCTGCCAAGGATAACCTTTTCACCCTTTGTCCTGACAGACCTGGAACCCTGAAAGCAAGGTATCAGGCTGTATTTTCTTTGAAGACTGCAATTGATCTAGATTCCTGGAAGCTGTCTGATACATTCCATCCTAAGACCCAGTAACACAATCATGTTTCCAATAGTCTATCACAGAAGTAAAGGAAAAAATCTTATTTGGTTCATGCAAATAAACGCATTGCCATGAAAAGGTAACATTTTGGGGGTGTTAGGGAGACAAAAAGAAAACATTTCAGTTCTGTTCACAACAAAAGATGAAGCTTACCAGTGCTGCAGATAATAATTCAGCTAAAAAAAAAAAAGCCACAGAGTTTTCTGGAAAAGCAAAATATTCAAAATTAATATTTCAAAAGACATTAAAATTATATTAGTCCTTCATTGTTCATTCAGTCCCACATAGCAAATCTCGATCTCTTGTTAGCAGTTTTTATAAGTCCAGTTTTTTCCTATAAACTCTGCAATTCTTTTCTCAGTTCTATACATGATAAACCTGTATTTCCAGAATATCTTTCAGAATCCATTTCTTATGGATTTCTCTAAATACAAGGCAGAACTTCCATATATAGCAAGACTTTAAAATTACCATAACTAAAATCTGATTGTCAAGCAACTCTAATGAAGTTTGCCTAATTTTGTGAGATATATTTTACAATGACCAGAATTGACAAGTATTAATATTTCACCAGAACTCATATTACCGTAAGAAGTTTCACATAATTTTAGAATACTTTGATTTATTCACATGCTAAAAATGTTTAACATTTCTGGGCCTCCCTGGTGGCGCAACGGCTGGGTCTCGGCGCTGTGAGTCACTGCAACACGAGTTCAGCCACTGCAGCAAAAGTTCGATCCCCGGCCAGGGAGCTTCCCACATGGCGCAGCGGACCTCTCCTGTCTTGCCCACTGCTCCCTCAGCAGTGTATTTCGGTGGGTCTTCCTGTTCTGCTCCCCACTCTGTCTCTGGTGAGTCCTCTCACTGCCCCGTACCTCTGGCCTACACCCCAGTTTAAGAAAAAAAAAAGAAAAAAAAGTTTAAAATTTCTCCTTATATAACAGTGTATCCCATGATGTTTCAATATACCCAGTTGACCCAATTTTTAAATATTTGTTTTATCACAAGGACAATAATTTTAAAGGGTGTCATAGGAGTCTTTCCAAGACCACCATACTTTTTTTCTTTGCAATCAATTAGAAACTATTATTATTTTGGAGTTTTGATGTCAGGGAAGTTTTGACATAGACTTAACATTCTTTAACAGATTTCTTTTTTTTTTTTTATTGTTATTTGTGTCTTTTACATTTTGTATTCCCCTTGGGCAGCCCACCACCAATTCACCC
>PVIJ01019707.1:0-22836 GCA_004024925.1 Scalopus aquaticus
CCCTCTCTCTCTCTCTCTCTCTCTCTCTCTCTCTCTCTCTCTCTCTCTCTCTCTCTCTCTCTCTCTCTCTCTCTCTCTCTCTCTCTCTCTCTATTTGGACTTGAGTTGTCTTCCTCCGTCCCACGCCGCTCCCAATGCTGCCTCCCCACGTGGTGACAACTTCCCCGGATGTTCTTCCTCCTCTTCTGTTTCTGACTCTTGGGCTCTCAGGCTCCAGGGAGACCGCTCCTCAGAGAGGCTGCCCAAGGCCACCCACCAAGACATTCCCTGACCTCAACATCATCGCATCATCTGCTGGGGCTCCTTTACCTCACTCACCATCACCAGATAGTTTCCCTTGCATTTGTTTACTTGATGCTTGTTTATTAACTCCCTAGTTCCCCAGAATAAAAGCGCCAAGAGAACAGGGTCCTTCTCTCTGTGGCTCACTGTGTCCAAGCACCTCGAGCATAAGCTCATACTAATTGCATATTTAGGTAATTTTTAGAAATACCTACTTATTCTCTATCTTGTAAGCTCTTTGTGGGAAGGAACTATGTTTTGTTTTGCTGCTATGGGTCACAATTAGATGCCTAAAATGCTTGATTAAATGTGAGAAAGAAGAAAAATGGGGAGGGAGGAAGATGAGGAAGAATTCACTTCATTTTGCCTTAATATGACTCTGCCCAGCCACATATTTTTGTTTCATTGGTCAACTACCTGCGAGTAGGCATGTTGCCCCTAGCTTTGCAAATGAAAACTGAGTGGAGGTCACATAAATTGAGAGGTTCTCACTGAAGCAAACAATGTCTCAGGCTGCTGGCCACCCTCTCTCCAACTCCTTACACAGCACCTGAGCACATCACACTTTCCAAAGAAGGAAAAGAGAGGGCCTCCCTGGTGGCGCAACAGGTTAAGTCGCAGCGCTATGAAGCTATCCACAGCCACTGCAGCATAAGTTCAATCCCCGGCAGGGTGCTTCCCACATGGCGCAGCAGACCTCTCCTGCCTCGCCCGCTGCTCCCCTCAGCAGAGTAATTCAGTGGATCTGCCTATGCTGCTCCCCACTCTGCCTCTGGTGAATCCTCTCGCCCTGCCTACACCCCAGCTTGTATACATGAATAAACAAAACGAAAGAACATTCTCTTGGTCAGTATAGTTCTGGGCTAGAAGGCATTCTCTGGAGACATAACAATTAGGTGGCCAGGTCAGTCAAGTCACCGGTGAGCTGGGAGGTGGGTCGGGACCCATACAAGCAAGATCAAAACACTGATCACATATTGGGGTTCTCACCAGCAGACGGGAGTTACACACCTGCAAAGAAGAAAGCTGGCTGGGTGGAATCCCGTGCTTTGAGCACACACAGCACACGGATTTTAACTTCTAAATCCCATTCTCCATTCAAAGGAGCCAGCGTTCTCGGTACCACTTGTCATATTTCTGGAAGTGTGAAAAGATCTCCAAGTACAGAGTAAAGTGAAAGGTGACATTCCCTTCTTAGTGGGGCGCAAGCAAGGGCTAGTCCCGGTTCCCCTCACCTCAAAGTGCATATAGGTCACCTGGAGATCTTGTTAAAATGCAGATTCTGATTCGGGCTATCAGGGTCTGTGTTTCTAACACGCTCCCAAGTGCAGTCGATGGCCTGGTCCACGGACCAAATGGAATAGCAAGGGGTGAAACCACATGGTGACTGATAATAACCTAATTACCATTTAGAAAGCACTTAACATTGTCAGGCACTGCATCAGCTGTTTAAGGAGCATAATCTCTAACCCTCCTCCACATCTGAGGGGTGAGGCTGGAAGGTATCCGAAACAGAAATCCCCCAAGCCAGAGAGATCACAGGGGCCGAAGGCACCGGATCGTGAGGTCAGAGAATTCAGGTGGCAATTCCAGATCAACTACTTGCTTGATGTATAGCCCTGACGATTTATTTCATGTTCTATTTCCCTTCTCTCCTATTGGACTGCGAGGACAAATAGTGAAAAAGTAACTGTAATTCCTCAGTGCAGGGCCCAGGATGTACAGCTCATGCTCCAAAGGCTGTGTCCTTCCCACCGCACTGTGTCATGAGTGCTGACTTATGTAAAGAACATTAAGACCCCTCCCTTCCAGCCAGGAAGAGCTGTCATCACAGGCTAAAGGTGTTTTGCAGGATGCCCAAGCAAAGGGAGAGTCCCCAGCAAAAACGACGGGCCCAGGTTAGCCAAGGAGGAGAAAAAAGAGCATTGGCTGAGATCCACCATCCAGAAGCAGGCAGAAAGGCGCTGGGGGGGTGAGCAGGCCAGCCTGGCGCGAGCCAAGGGCTCACAAAGCAAGAGAAGCCAGCGGAGCGTGTGCAGCGCGAGGGCTGGGCCGCCCGCTGCTGGAGGCTTCCAAGGAAAGTCTGTGGAGTTGAGCTTGCTTTCTTCTGTAGGTGGCCCCGACAGCCCTGTTGCAAGACAAATCTCTGCGTATTGAACAAATCCTCTTAAACTGAACGTCAACAGACTGCAGCTCTGAAATCCAGTTTACACATCGTAGTACCCGTCGGCTTCTCTGATGACTGATTTCATCTGCGAAGTTTCCTCGTAGGGACAAGGTGATGCTTCTAACAGGAGGAGAGACCCGCAGCCAGGAAAAGGCTAGTCACTTACACACACCTGGGCGCTGAAGTGACTGGACTTCCAAGGGCTGTGACTTTGAGGGGTGAATCACCCTCACACCCATTTCACGAGGGAACCCGTTTTCTTCCAGAGCATTCACGCCCATGCCTGCAACACCCGGCAGGGAGGGGTTTATTGTCTGCACAATGCATATGGACACCCCTGATTTCTAACTCTTGGGGGAAGACACTTTCCATGCCACTCGTATTCCTTCAGGATTGTTTCATTTCTGCGTTTCCATCTTTTCACTTTGGAAGATCTTACTATCACTGACTCAGATTTAAATGTCTCTGTCTGCTATCCTTTTCGAATTGTATCTCCCCACCTGCTCTCCTTTTATATAAATTGGCTGAACATGGAGAGAAAAATCATTCTTTGTTGCTCTGGTTCATCCCTCATCCAACATACCCCAAGAACACTTGCTCCTAAACTATTTCTGTTTGCCAACCAGCAACCAGCCAGCAGCCCACCCACCCACCTGATGGTTGGGGAAAGATGACAGAAGGGAGAGAAAAGAAACTAGGGAGGGAAGAGAGAGAATCCAATGACCAATACCCTGGCCCTCCTCCAACCTGGATAATTAGTCTGCCTCTATTTCAAACATTTTTCAAGTGTGTGTGTATGTGTGTGTGTTGAGTAGGGGGAAGGGAACTTCATAACAATTTTTTTTGTTTCTTCTCAACCATGGTCCATCAGAAAAATTACATGATCTTAAAATTATCAATACAAGCCTGATAGGAAAAGCAAATGTCTCAAGGTTCTGTCTCCAAAGGGCAGAGCGACAGGTAATCACACGGAACTCCGCAAAGTCTTAGGAAGCTTTTGCAATCTCAGAAAGCGGCTGTTAAAAGCACGGGAGAGAAACAGTATGATAAACAGCCCCATCCTGGGAAGCAGCTGGGAGGCAGGGGAGACGGCGCGCCCCCAAGGAAGGCCCTGACTGACTCGAACATGTCTTGTCCTTGGCCTGCCCTGGCTTTTCAAAACTGTCTCTCCAGGTGACAGTCGGGGCACAGATGGGGCTTGGAGGACGGAAACATGAATTCCTGTCACAGAGCCAGCCCCTCTCTTCGGCAGATTGGGCTTTAGCGACTTGATAATGACAGAAGATTTCATTTCAGAGGAAGGGAGAATTAAGTCTTAATATACAACCAAGCAGTTCAGGACAGTCCCCTGACCCGGTGCTCCTTACCCAGTGCTCCTCCACGGTGTCCACAACATACAGCTAATGGCGGGAAAGCACCAACAGGTCCCCTCCAGCACTTGGGGAGCCCTTTATCAGGCAATGCTTTAATGATGGGTGCTACTGGCATCCCTGGGGGTGCAAGGGGTTGAGTCTCAGCCTATAAGCTATCGGCAGCTACTGCAGAGCAAGTTCAATCCCCGGCCAGGGAGCTTCCCACATGGCGCAGCAGACCTCTCCTGTCTCCCCGCTGCTCCCCTCAGCAGTGTATCTCAGTGGATCTGCCTGTTCTGCTCCCCACTCTGTCTCTGGTGAATTCTCTCACCACCCCACACCTCTGGCCTACACTCCAGCTCTTGCATGCGTAAATAAATAAACCTTGTAAAAAATGATAGGTGTTACATTGAAATTCAAAGAAAATTGTGTGCTACATTGAAATTCAAAGAAAATTGTGTGTTCCATCTACAGACACATAAAATATTTGTTTTCACATTAAAATATGTTGCACATCAATTACCAGTTAGTAAAAGCAATGGTCCACTTCTATCTGTTGCTCTTACCCTCCCCCTCTCTGTATTCATGGTACATTTCTGAGAGCCTAAGGGGCACCAACATCCACTTCAGACAACATTATCCCTGCTCCAGGTCTGTCTGCCTCCTGCCCCTTTGCCCCTTTTGGCACATAAAGGGATAAAACTCCAGGAGAGAAAAGGAGGCTTCTCATCGCTTCAAGTCCCCTGACCCCCCTGTCATCCTCCAGCCTTTGCGTGGGAAATTTCATCACTTTGCAGGAAGGACAAGAACCAGGAAGGAGGGCCTCCCTGGTGGCGCGGCGGTTAAGCACTGCGCCGTGGAGCTGTCGGCATCGGCAACATGAGTTCAAAGCCCCACTGGGGAGATTCCCATATGGTGCAACAGACCTCTCCTGCCTTGCCTGCTGCTCCCCTCAGCAGTGTGTTTCCATCGATCTGCCTGTTCTGCTCCCCACTCTGTCTCTGGTGAACCCTCTCACCGCCCCTCGCCTCTGGCCTGGACCCCAGTTTGTATGCATAAATAAACAAATCTTTAAGAAAAAACAAAGAGGAAGGAACACGAGTGTCTGAGTGGATTATTATTGCTGATGCTCTCAATTCAGAGCTAAAAACCAGTTTTGAAAGATAAAGTCGTCTATGTTAAACTTTTAGAGGAAGAAATGGAGTCTGAATTTTAAAAATCTAAAGGCTCAAAGACTTGGAGAATAAAGTTTGTAACACCAACTACAGAATCGAAAAGAACAAATCGTTGTTCAGGACTTTTTATAAAACAAAAGTACATTAAATTCCAAAAAACTCCTGGAGAAAAACAAGTGGGAGGAGCAAGACTGGAGCCCAGGAAGTGGCTGCTGAAGGACTATTCTGTGTGCTTTTAGCCAAGGCTAAAATGCGATAAAACTACACCATGTGGGAATCTCCCTGGCAGGGCTTCGAACTCGCGTCGCCGCTGCCGACAGCTCCACAGCTCAGCGCTTAACCGCTGCACCACCAGGGAGGCCCTCCTTCCTGGTTCTTGTCCTTCCTGCAAACCTTGGATGTTTCTGAGCACCAGCACTCTGCAAGTCCCCTCCGGTCGCAGCCCCCTTCCTAACCCTGCACACACTCCAATGTCAAGTTTCTACTGTCAAGCCCTAGTAGAGTTGAAAGGCCAGGTGAAGCAGAGAAAACCTGAACAACTGCAATCACCCCCATCCCTACAGACCCTGGGATGCAAGAAGAATGTGAGATGAGATGTCAGAACAACACAATTAAACAAGTTCCTTGTTGTAATAAATAAGAATCCAATGAATACAGTTAATGCAGACACCACACAGTTGAGCAGCGTGGAACATTTTGCCCATTAAATTCTAAATCTGATGTCTCTTCATTTCATTGCTTTCCCACTCTTCTGCTTTTCTTTGAGTCTACCAAGCACAAGGGATGGTGGGTAATTCCTTTGCTATTGCAAGCTCAGGATAAATCACCTTTGCTTGTTCTCATTTGGTCTGTCTTCATTTGTATGTGAAGGAAGTTAAGGCAGGAAAATGGTAGGCACCGTGTAAGTGCTCAATAAACAGTCTGTGGAACTGAACCAAACTGACTCTACAACAGAGTGATAATAACCACCTTACAATATTGCTGTGCGATTAAATTAGATCATCCAAGTAAAAACATTTTGAAAACTGTAACATGCCATGGAATTATAAGGTATTATTAAGTTTAAAATAATGTATAATCAGACCCACATAAGAAAGTAGTAATACAATGCTGTTTACTCTGTGGATTCTTAATGATGAGAGACTCTTTGAACTCTTTCCAACTTCTGATAATGTGACTTCAATAGCCGAACTGGAACAAACTCTTTTTAGATTATTTTAAAACAGAGTCTTAACTAACCAAGGTCTTAGTGGAAGTCAGTCTGGAGTTTCTAAACCCTTTCTCCCTGATTTGATCAGGCTCTAACTGTGCCTTTCCAATTCTGTTCCTCTGAATGAAATCACATATTTAAACATACATATTCTGCTATGGCAGAGCAGAAACCACAAAAGATGCAGACTGCAAGCAGCCGGGATTCAACTTCATATCTCCAGCATGGCTAATAATCTCCTAAGCTTTGGCGTTCCTGTACCCTGGAGAGAGCTCATGTACACGGCTTGATGCCTGCCCATTTCCTGACTCACCTGAATTCAAATAGCCCTCTAGGTGTCACCTGCCCCAGCCTAGAGGTTGTGCCTGGTTCTGCCAAGCTTTCCTGCCTTGGACAGCCTACTTTTCTTCATGTGTAGGAGCTGCAGTGTCTGATCTTGTGCCCCAGACCCTGCCCACATTTCTTAAATAGTTCTTTTATTAAATGTTCTTCAACTCATCCTAATTTGCATGTGTAGCATCAGTTTCTTTTGGTGGTGGCAGCCCAAGATGATCTATTGCCAGACTTAATGTAAAAGAAAAAAAAACCCTCCAAGGGGTTAAGTTATAGGAGTCGGCTACTTATTTTATGCAGTCATATCAAATTTTGAATTGATATTCCCATCAAGCACCTGGACAAAACCATAGCCTGGTGAGGTTACCCTAGGACAGTGTTGGATAGGTATACCCAAAGAGCGCCACAAAAAAATTTTTTTTTTATTTCCACACTGAACACTGCCCTCCTCTCCTCATACTCTTTGAGTCTATCAGTTAAGCTGTGATCAGACTTTGGAATCCTGATATTTGTGAGCTCTGTAGAGTGAATTACAAGGTTCTGTTCTCCTCTGTTATGTTCTGATTTCATCAACCAAACTCTCCAAGTCCTAGGAATGATTCCCCATCACTGCCTACCCATCCAGTCATCTAGGAACAGATAACAGAATATTTACTGCCAAAATAACAATTAACATTTGTTGAACATTTACTATGTGTCAGTCATTGTGGCATATTTCATTCTTTTATTTCTAAATTTATTTTGAATCTCATTTTATCAATCAAAAAACTAAGACTTGGAGAGGTTACATTTCTTGGTCAAGGCTACTCAGTTTGCAAGATGGTAGAAGCAGTAATAGCAGTCAACTAGGTGGACTAATTTCCGAACTTGTATTCTTGCAAGATAATGAGCCCCTAGCATACCTAATGTGGTTAAGGATGTATTCTCTGCAGTTCACCACCTGATTTCTAAAGCCAGCACTGCTATTTAACATCTATGTGGCCATGAACATGTTGATAAATTTCTCTATACCTTGGTCTCATCTATGAAATGGGGGTAATAATAAAGCATTTTATGAGCAGTCAATGAGCCAATACACTATGCTTAGCCCAGCATCTGGCTCAAAATGGCAACTTGATAGACATTAATCCTTATCGTTGCATTATAGGAGCCTTATCGTAACTCTGCTCAGATATGAGATGGCACCTCCACCAAATCATAAAGGAATGAAGAATGCACTGGCCTCTCTGACCTAGGACAGTCATTTACAATCTCTCACTCCCACTTTCACCATCCCTAAATTAGGGAAAAAACCTCTACCTGATTCACAGTATTTTATGAGCATATAGTGAAATCACTTATAGAAAGAACTCAAAAACTGTAAGCCTCCACATAAATCTAAGTCATTTGAATTCTGACTCAACCATCCCAATAATAGGGCAAATGCCAGAAGCAATGTCTCCTCTGCTTACATTATATTAAATTCACTTTTATTAATCTTCTTTTGGAGCAACTGTTCAAATCTTTCATGGTGTTCTTTAAACTGGTTGACTTCCACTCAGCTGTTAAACTCAAACATATCTCAGGAATAACGGCAAGATCTTAATATTTCCTAAGTTTTCCCAATCTGCCCTTGAAATGTCCCTTTCAAAGTTTAAGCTTGAAAAGTCAGTTTCCAGTGCAGATAATTTCAAGGAATGAGCAATTTAGTCAATGAGTTTATTGAAAGCTTTAAGTGCCATTTTTATAGACTCACAGCCTAGTCAAGAAGATAGACATGAAGACATGTCATTACACTATAATGTGCCCAGAAGGTAAATCTTGCCTAAGAGAGCAAAGAAGACTTCAGGGAAGGTGACATATTAGCTGAGTCTTGAAGAGCACACAGAACAGGGAAAGAAGGAGTGGGCATCTCTTTAAGTCCAGCTGGACTAAAATGACACAGTAGAATTTATTGTAGGAGGTTTAAGTACCTTCTGGAAAGAAGAAGGATGCACAGAGAAAGAGAGGGAGCAAGGGCTGGAGTAGACAAAGATAAACCTCCAACTTCCTACGTCCATCCAAAAAGCACAGGCCCCACACTATCACTGAAAGACTCTGTGTGTATGTGCATGTGCGTGTGCGTGTGCGAGCGCATGTGCGTATGTGTGTGTGTGAAAGAGAGAGAGAGAGAGAGAGAGAGAGAGAGAGAGAAAAGGGAAAGACCTGTGTTTCAGTATTTTCTGTGGCTTAGTGTCTTCTTGAATTATTCAAAACAATGTTCATTCTTTCATATTTTCTCCCCTATACCACATTCCAAATTGGTGTTCTAGGTTTGGGTAGAGTGGGGGGTGTGGAGAGAGATTACAATAAGTAGTGGGGATTTTTCTACTGTTTTTACTTAAAAATTAAAAAATAATCTCTGATGACTTTAACAGCTATAAATTAGTGCATACCTCATAAGAAGCTGCATTGTAAAACAGACAAAAGCAAAACTCTTTTAAAGTCTTTAAAATTTTTGGCTCCAATTCTCAGGTGCTTCTTATTAAATGTGAGGTTCCAGGATGAAAGTGTCTTTTCAAAAACAAATGCTTTTTCTCAGATAATCTTGGTCTTTGCAGCTTTGGGGAAAGTTCACTTCAGAGACAACTTTATTTGAAGAGCAATAAAGAATTGAGTGTTGCAGGCACCTAACACCTCTAAGTGGCCCTCACTGATCTGGGTTCAGGGCCCCCATGACACAAAGGTGAGCTAGATGTAGACCCTGAACTGAAGGAGATCACAGCATAGAATCCTGACCAATCCAGGATTTCAGACCCATCACTTCATGGCAATCAGTCCTGGCTCATCCATCACTAGTAAAAGCCAAAGTCAGTTTCCCCAGCTATTAACTCTAGATGACAACTAAAAATTCCAAATCTGAGATCAGGGCAGACTCACTGGTCTGCTCACCTGCCTTGCCCTGAAGCTGTAGGTTTCAGCTGCACACTGAAGACTTGGTATGGTTGAGGATTATTTCCCAAAGTCAGCCATTTGGCCAGCGTCCTCCATACACTTCCCACTGAGTCTGTTACTCATCCAGAGACTCAGATAGTTGTTCCTCCTTGCTGACAGCCCCACTCCACCTGGCCTTAGATGCTCTTCCCATGACAGAGTTCATCCCTCCAGGGCTTTCTCTGGCTTTGAAATCATCCTGCCTTTAAAAACCCAACTTTATTGCCCATTTCTGACGGTGTCCACCCAATAGAAAAATGAAGTAGATTTCTGGCAACTTTCCTTTCATTTGATCTTTGGAGCTGGCAAGGCCAGATCCTTTGATCCAAGAAACCAGCTTCACAATATCAGCTATCCCATTTAACCTTATGATTGAAATTATTAAACAGCCGCCAAATCTTCACTACCTAATGGGACTGATTATATGAGTGAGCAATTTCACTTGAGGGAAAGAAGAATTTTATGACATAGCATTTACATTTCTTAAATTCAGCACTTTGAAGACCATTAGTCACATTAGGAAAGTTATTATTTTCCTGACACATGGTAAATTTTCCATCTATGTTGATGAAAAAATGAAGATAACTGAAGGCAAGTTCCTAGCTTTAAACTCTAATGATAAAAATCACTGCAAAATTGGACAAATAGTTCCAAAAATTCTTGAAGCAGGAAAGTGACAATCAAATTGCTGTTTAAAAATATGTTAATACTATTTAACCTTCATTGTCTTCTTAGAAGGAATGTAATCTACAAATCCATAATTCACTCAATAGGCCAAAGAATGAGACATTCAGATTTAGCCCATTAAAATGTTCTATTTTTTTAAACTTATCTCTGAAACAAGAATCAGCATTTTTATCAGCCCTCTGCACATTTCATGAAAATATAGATCTAATTTCCCTACTATTTATCTACCAATATTGTAGGTACTCACCAGTACCCCCAAACCTCTGTTTTTACAAATACCCCTCCTACTACATCCAAACCTCCCAAAGATGTTCATTCACTGAATAAATCCAGTGCCAATCACATCCTAAGGCCTGAGCGTGGGTCTAGGCAATACAATAACTCAAGCCTTAAAGTGTTCATTAGCCAAGACAACAGTTCTCAATCTCACCTCTGAGGTGGGACCCAAGAATCTACTCCTCCTGCAGGTACAGGTAAGGTACATGCTGTTTTTAGAGCCATATTTTACCAACCACTGGTCAAAGTTGCCTCAAAAAAGTTAAAAATAAAATCCTGTGATCCAGCAATACCACTTATGGGTATATATACAAAGGGAATGAAACAGGATCTTGAAGAGATACCTACATTCCTAGGTTCGCTGCAGCATGATTCACAGTAGTCCAGATATGAAAGCATCCTACGTGTCCATCAGTGGGTGAGTAAAAACTGTGGTATAGATAGATGATTGATTGATTGATAGATAATAGGTAGACTGACTTATTGATTGATAGATGAGAAAGATATTGATACATACACACAATGGAATATTACTCAGTCACTAGAAAGACATCCTGCCATTTATGGCAATGTGGATGAATCTCAAGCTCATTTGTCAAGAAAAACAAGTCAGAAGGACAAATACTGTGTGGTATCACTAATATGTGGAATCTGAAAACTCCATACTCATAAACAGAGATTAAAATGGTGGTTACAGGGTTGGGGAAAAGAGGAGATGTTGGTCAAAAAGTACAAACTTCCAGTTATCATGTAAATAAGCTCCAGAGACATAGTGTATAGTACAGGGATTATAATTGATAATAGTATATTATATACTTGAAAGATGCTAAGAAAACATATCTTAAATTCCTCACCACAGAAAAGAAATGGTAATTAGGAGATGTGATGCAGGGGTTAACTAATACTACTAATGGTGCACATTTTACAATGACTGGTCTAATGACTGGTGCTGTACTCCTTAAGCCTACAAATGTTGTATATCAAAGCTGGGCATTGGGAGGAAGAACCATTCACCTAGTGGATTCCTAGAAATTCCCCAAATTGGCAAACCAGTTTAGAGCCCCGCTGGGGAGGATCCATGACCTTTGTACTAAGTTCTCAAGGAAGAACTCGCCACATGTTCAACCTCCAAAATATTATTACTAAAAATCTTAAAGATCCTCCCCCTGCAAAAAATTGAGCAAGCAGTGATGCTGATCCTTTAAAAGAAACAAATTTTAAACTTCTTAATGAGGACAAGGTAGATTGTCTGAATCAGAACTGCAAAACATATCCTACATTTGGGTGCTTTTCTGTTCATTCATAAGTGAACTTGCCAAATTGTGTTGAACATGTTTTCAATGTCTTTTACAAAATTAGACACATCTTTGAAAAATATATCCTAACAATCAAATGTGCCATTTCCCTCTTTTAAAATCCTATAAATTTACAACAGTTTGTATATATTTATCATGTTTTCAATATATTAATAATGACACAAAAATACATAACTGTCTTCCGCTTTTAAAAAATTAAAACAATATTGACAAAGTGAAGTCCTCCCTGAATCTCTCCTCCTTACCTCCACCCCTCCCTGACTTGGAAATAAGCATTCCTAATTTTGGTGTGTATCATTTCCTATACTATGCCACATTGCCTACTCAGAGACACTTACAGTTTTGTATTCATGTCTAACATAAATGTTATCACATATACTTTCTCACAATTGGTCTTTGTTCCTTAATATGTCATGGTATTCTTATGACATCATTGCATGTATATATACCTTACTATTTCTAATTTCCACATAGTATTCCATTGTATGGAAATACCACTTTTTATCTTACCAGCCCCTTTTAACCAACCTTTAGATTGCTTCTAATATTCAGTATTGCTAATAATGTCACTAAGAACATTCTTGGACATGCCCTATTTTGGAGATATTCAAGCCAAACAGGCTACCAAAAGGTTTATACAATTTGCACTCTCAAAAGCATGTTTAGATACATCTTTTCCCCCACACTCTAGCCCAAGCTGGATATTATCATACCTTGCAAAATTTGTGATATGGTAAGATGTTCAAAATAAGCTTTCCTATGAGCTAATAAAAGTATTCTTCAATCCCAAAGCATCTCCTGAATTTATAGTCTTCTTTTAAAACCTACCTAGCTATAATGTACAAATTGTTTTCACTTGAATTAACCAATGCTATTTTCCATTTTCTCCCTAAAAACATTCTCCTAAGTAACAGAGATGCCAATCTTCTCTGAATTTGCCTGACTTCACCAATATCTTTTTTAGAAGATATGCCATCCAAAAGGAAATGCATCAAAATATTAATGGTAATTGTTTAGTTATTATCTTTGCTGAGTTTTCCAAATGTTTCCCAGTAGCTGATATTGAGTGGAATGCTTACTATTTTCTAGGCACTGTTCTAAGTGTTTTGTATATTTTATCTCATCATATCCTCAAAATAAGCATATGAAGCAAGTGGTTCCATTATCCCTGTCACACACAAAAGGCTTAGAGAGGTGGAATAACTTTCCTCAAATCCCACAGCTAAGAAAGATCAGAGTACAGGAAGATTGTCCCCAGATATTAACCACTGCACCATACCTATGCACATGCACTGTTTTTACAATTTGAGAAAATAAAATAACATTTAAGTATCAACTGAAAACAACTGTATTCACTAGGCAGAAACCCATTGCTTTATGATCTGTGAGCATCTTCCTGTCCTCATTTCCTACCCCATGATCTTTCTTACATATTTCCAAGACAATCTTACCTTCCTGACCACATCAAACCTCTTCTTCCCAGCCTCCTCCCTGCCCAGAGATGTAAAGATACAAGCTCCAACAAACTTGATGTTTTATGGTCTTTTTATCTCCCTATAATTCATTTTTATCAGCTTTCCTTTGTCTCCCGTGAAGACATCTTGTCCTGTAAAACACACACTATAATTTAATTGTTGGCGCCTCCGTGTAATACTCTAAGCCAGTTTCTGCTTCTTTTTTTTTGAAACTCCTCAAATATCTCTCTTTAGCTGATGGTTTATATTTCCTAAGATCAATGGGAATAACCACAGCACACCTAACAGAGACACACAGTTCCCTCAGCAAAGTATCCTTAGCGGTGGCAGCAATGAGTGAGAGCTGCCGTCAAAGAACACCAACAGATTGCATTACAATCTGTCAATCCTTCTCCAGAGAAGGGAATTGGCAACTCGTTACATTAAAGAACCGTAATCAAGCATCTGGAATATGGCAGCGCACGTCGATTTTATGTGAACTGATGAGTTTCTGCAATTTATTATCCTGCACTTTTTGACAGAATCTTATCCACAATGTCTCCAATACAAATGTACGTTCTGGGTGAATCGCGATTGCTATTCGAGCCACACCTTTGTGATTATCCTCTGTTGTCAGAGATTTGGCTTTGCAGAGTTCCATATAGACTTCTTTCAAAGAGAGAATTAGGTACTTTTAAATTTTTAATTAACAAAATATCTGCCCTCTTCATTTGCCTCATGCCAGCAGGAAAATTAAGACAGCTTCTTAATAAAGCATTTGTGTCGACCCATGCCTTGTTAAGCAATAACCTCCTCATCATTTTTCCACATAGAGAGAATTAGCAATTAGAGAGATGGAAAAGACAGTCATCATAACAGTGAGAGTATACTGAGTACTCAGCAATGAGCACACCCAGCACCAAGATTCTGTTTTACATGTATTATTTCATTATATCTTCTCAAATACCTTGTGATGTGTTATTTTCATCCCCTTGTCTCAAAGAAAGACAGCAAGACTTTGGGAAAAAATGATCTGAACAAAGTAAAATAGCTTGTAAGTAGCTGAGCTAGGATTATTTAGCAGCTACCTTCACTGCATAACAAATAACCCCAAAATGTAGTGGTGTATAACCACACCAGTTAATTTAGCTCAAATATCAGTAGATCAAAGACTTAGGCTGAGCTCAACTTATCTCAGCTCAACTTCATTCAAGGGGCTGCATCTGCTGCTCAGGTGTTGAGTCAGTAGGGAGGGTCCTGGGGACCTCAGTCCGTGGCTCCTGTGATCCAGAAGGTTAGCTCAGGCTCACTCACAGGGAAGCTCGGGGCTCCCCAGATGGCGAGAGACAGCAAGTCCCCACGTGAGTACGCTCTTGGCTCCGTGCTTGTATGACATTAACTAGTCTCCAGGGCCAAACCTAAACCCCAAAGCAGTCCATACTCAAGTGAGAAGAGAGAAAGGGTACAGGACTTGAGAGACCATTGTTGCAGTGGCCCCAAATTTCAAGCCACAATGTTCTGATGTCCAAACCCACTAGCCTGTGCCACTCAGCCCTGTTCTCAGTCAGCAGCTGCTCTGTTCTGCACCCCTCGGGAGTGACCCCCACCGGCTGAGTTTCCAGGCCCCCGTGAAAGTCAGCGCAAGGCAATGGGAAGAGATTAGAAGGTCGGAGGAAAGAGATGCAAGGCAGACCTTGCTCTCCATCTGCTCAGGCTGCTTCAGTCTCCACCCCTTCGTGTCCCCCTCCCACGAATGGGCACTGACGGCTTCCTGCCATCCTTAATCTCCCCACTCTGTCACAGCATCTTTTGACATCCTTCCCTCCCAAACCTTATGCCCAATTGTCTACATTAAATTCCCTGTGACCTATTTAGTGATTTCTGTTGTCCTGGCTGAACACTGAGTGCTCTCCACTCTCCCCTGATCTCCCAAGTCTCCAAGGTGGAACCTCCATGTAATTTCTATGCCACGGCGTCAAGCACTAAGGAGACAACCACATTCATCCACTCAGAAAACACTACTGAGGAGTTATGAGGTCCCAACACAGGGCTAGAGACTGTGCTTACGGAGTTGAACAATACCTTACAAAACTAACTGAAAGGAGACTGGGCAATGTACAAAATAATAACCAGATAGGAAGGTTCTTAATAACAGTTGTAAACAGGTTTATTGGAAATGCAGGCAAATGTGACAGGTCAGCACACAAATTGTTGATTGACATCACCCAGATTGGAATCTGGGGCACTTGTAAGTATCAATAAAGCATGCTACTTATTCTCTGCTTTTTCTTGGTTCAACGGGGGCGAAGAGTACCGATTTCATAGGGTTACTATGAAGATTAATAGCAATAATACCTACACTGGCACTTAGGTCAGTCCATAGTAAGTGTTCACTAAGTGTGAGAGTGACGTATGGAAACACAAGGGAAGGGACGTTTGTTTGGGGGTGGGGGAGGGAATTCGTCCCAAAGACATGGCCTTTCAGAGGATTCTTGAAGAGTAAGTGCTCACCAGATGAAATACAGCATCCCCCAAAGAAGTTTCTTCAAACCCCATCTGAAAATGACTCATCCTCCCACTGACCACAAGAGCATTTTCTTTTCATACTCTTAGGATAGCGATATCTCATCTTGCGTTAAGCATCTACCTACATGTGCAGAATTGTCCGACAAATTGCCAGATCCCTGAAAGCAGACATGAGCCTCCTCCCCGCCCTCCCGTAGAGCTGAGCACACTGCATGGCACCTAAGGAGGTGTGCCCGTTTTTAAGTCACTATTTCTCAGCTCCAAATCCATCTGCTCTACTTAGCGCTTGATGCAGGGACTAAAACCGCAACCGAACCTCTGTTCTGGGGGTTCTGGAGGGAGAATGTGGGGCCGGAGGAGGAAGACTGCAATTGCTCATTCTTATTTGCTTCCTGTTGACATCCTGTCTGTTGCCTTGTCTTAGGCGAGCAGCACCTTAGAAATGCCTCCTTGTCTGAGGCAGCGTCTTCCTGGAGCAGCAACTGAATGTAGTTTGGGTTTTTCCCACACAGATAGAAGCAACTTCACGCCTCTGATCAAGGACATGAGTTCCAGGCACTGGGTTCTGAGTTTCAGATCCATTTTAAACCCTTCCTTTAATTTTTTTTTTGTTTTGGATCAACTATATGAAGGTACTTTTACATCAAATAAAATGCAACCATTTTTACTGTACCATTTTATGCGTTCTTACTTATGCTAATGTAAATGTTACTCCAGTGAAAACACATGACCCCCCAAAATACCTTTGTGCTTCTCTGCAATCAATTACTTCTCCCCACAAAAGATCTTAGAAAACACATGATCTGTTTTTACACTTTCTAGTTTTGCCTTTTCTAAAATTTCCTAAAGCTGAAGTCATGCAGTATGTACTTTTTTGTTCGACTTCACATGTTCAACATATCTTTAATATCCATGCACATGGTTGCAAGACTCATTTTTTTTCCCATTTTATTGCTGATAGATACTTCTTTGTATAAACAGATTGTAGCTTATTTATCTACTCATCTGGTGTTAAATGGACGGCTGTTTGCAGTGTGGGACTATGAAGATGGGACTACTAAGCCCTCAAGTGCACTGAAGGGGCGTATGTTTTCATTTCTCATGGGTAAATACCCAGCGGTGGCACTGCTGAGCCATGCAGTACAGGCACAGCCCAGAGATACTGCACATTCAGTTCCAGACCACCACAGTAAGGCAAATCGCACCAATATTTTAGCTTCCTGGTGCATACAGAACTTAGGCTTACATTACACTGTCGTTCATTAAGCACACAATAGCAGTAGGTCTTTAAAAATCACACAGGGCCTCCCTGGTGGCGCAATGGGTTAAGTCTCAGCCTATGGAGCTATCTGCAGCCACTGCAGCACGAGTTTGATCCCCTCAGGGAGCTTCCCACATGGCGCAGCAGACCTCTCCTGTCTTGCTCACTGCTCCCCTCAGCAGTGTCCTTCAGTTGATCTGCCTGTTCTGCTCCCCACTCTGTCTCTGGCAAATCCTCTCATCACCCCACACCTCTGGCCTAAGCCCCAGTTCTTGTATGCATAAATAAATAAATCTTTTTAAAAATCACGCATACCTTAATTTAAAAATATTCTATTGGTTAAAAGTGCTAATCATCCTCTGAGTCTTGAGCGACTCATTATATTTTTGCTCTTTCTGGTTTGCAGACAGCCACCTTCTTGCTGTGTTCTTAAAGGGCAAAGAGAAAGGGAGAGGAAAGGAAGAGAAAGACATAGAGAGGAGAGTGGGAGAGGAAGAGGGAAAGAGAGTGCTCTCTGGTGTCTCCTGATATAAGGGCAGGAATCCCTCCCGGTAGCCCCTTTCTCATGACCTTATCTAACCTTAATTACCACCCAGGCCACACCTCCAAATGCCATCACATTTCAAGGGTTAATACATCAACATATGAACAGGTGGGGTATATAATTCAGTCCACACTAACAATCAATATGACAACAAAACAGAAAATCAGTAAGCACGTGAAATATCTGGGCAAAGCTTTCAGCCAGCTTGATTTAATTGACATTTATACAACTCTCCACACCACAAAATTAACTTTTTTCAAATGCACACAGGGCATTTACCAGGCTATGTCATATTCTGGATTATTAACATTTTTTCAATAATTTTAAAAGTATGTTTCTAACCGCATGGAATTTTATTAGAACTCAAGAACAAAAACATCTCTGAAAATCCCTAAATATTTGAATTGCAAATAACACATTTCTAATAACTCAAGGATCAAAGACCATATCAAAAGGGAAATTAGGAAGTGCTTTGTCCTTAATGAAAATGAAAACATAAAATGTCTGTTTGGGGGGGTGTCATTAAAATAGTGCTTAGGGAGACATTTGCAGTGCTAAATTCCTATTTTATAAAAGGAAGGGCTCAACAAAACAAAACCAAATGAATCCTGGAAATATGACTCAAGACTTGAGGCAACCAGAGGGGCAGAGTGGGAGAAGAGAGGAAAGGAGAGAAGATTCCAGTGAACTGTGGTAGTGGGTGATTGGTGGTTTCATGGTAGACACGGCTTAGTGACTTAAATCTGAATGTATACGGTGTGATTCTATACAGTGTTATAAGCCAGAGTTACCTCAACACAATCAAAATTGGACTTATTACCTCCTCAACAATCCAAGCCACCATTATCTTTCATTGGACTTTTCCCAACAGGTTTATCTGCTTCCACTCTGGACCCACTGCCACCTATTCTCCAGAACAAAGAGAATTTTTTTTTTTAATATAAGGCCTCATTCTCTCATTTCATTCAGATATTTGCTCAAAAAGCTCTTGATAAAAGCAGGCATCATCCTTTTCCACAGCCCGATGACTCTTTATCTCTTGCTGTGTATTATTTTGTTTCACTTATCATCACCAGAAATAGTATATGTAGCTGTGTTTATGCTTTATTGTCTGTTTCTCCACACTAGAATTAAATTTCGTGAGAGCAAGGGGAAAAACAGGAAAGTCTCTGATAAATGAACTTTAGCTACGTAATAAGAAATCAGAAAAATAAGAGTAAATTAAATCCAAAGTATGTGGAAATAAATAAAAAAGATCACAGTGAAAAATCAATAAAATAAGAAAAAATAAAGGCAATGATAGCAATAAGTTGTTTTTATAAGCTAGAACAATTATATAGTAATAAATTTAAATGAAGTGAAATGAATAGATTTCCTTGAAAGACATAAATTGCTCAACTTCACATAAGAAGTAGGCACCTTGAAAAACTCCATTTTTAATTCCCACTAGTAATGTTTGAAGCTTTGATTTGATAAAATTTGTTCTGAATGTATTCATCTATGTTCATGAGTTATCTATCAGTTGTTTTCTTGTAACAGGACTCATTTTAGCATCAGGTTAATTATGACCTCAAGATGAGGTAGGAAATAGTTACTCCTCAGTTTTCTGGAAGAATTTGTATAGGTTGTTATGATTTATTCCTTACATATATGTAGAACTCACCAGGGAAAGCCATCTAGGCCTGGATTTTTCTTTGTGAAAAACTCTCATTACAACTTAACTTTCTTATTAGATATATGGTTATTCACACAGCAGGTACAGAGCACACCAGGAAGGAAACAGACCCCGAATATTTCAACTTCAATGTCCATACGGTCTTCTACTATACCACAGTGTCTGCTCAATCATGTATCCATTCATTCATTTATTCAGCAATTATTTTATTTACTGTTTGCTATATTTCAAGAATGGTCATAAGTTCTGGAAAATACAGTGATAAGCAAATAGAGTTAAGTTCTCCCTTCATGGAGCAGCTACTCTGGTGCATTTAAAACCCCAGCTTAAATTTTTCTTTCTCTGTTAAGCCTCCCTTTATACATATAAATACAACTAATTTCCTCATCTGGACACACAGGACCTGTTAGACTTAGCACTTTGAAAGTACAACAGACTGGAGAGCAGTATAAGTCAGGGGCCTCCAATCTCCCTTTCTCAGGGTGCCCTGAGGGTTGACTGAGGCACACATAGATTACAAAGCAGAAGATAGAGAGGGAAGGACACATGACCTGCGATGACTGGCACTGGGCAGGGGGGGGAAGGAAGACCAGACTGTGTTAAATCAACGCAATTGCTGAACAGGAAACTCAAGTGATACACAACAGAAGCTTCTAGTTTAAAACACATTTTAACCGCTGGAAAGAAATTGAGTCATGGAAAGTTGTGATCAGCTCCCTTCTTTCAGCAATAACTTTTATTTTATCGGAGTGGCATCTACAATAAACATTCTTTGAACACATTATTTTGCTCCTTTATTGTCACTGGAGTTTAACATTTTTCTCTGTTGCTCAAGAGCTTCTCCTGGGGGTAATATCTGAAAACAGTGGGTTGCCTGTGAAATCCTGGAAATGGTTCATCTAAATCCCCATCTATTCTCTAGCTTCTCTGACTCTGAATTACATTAGCTCTGAAAATCAGTGTGAAACCATAGTCAACCAGTTATCAGCTAAGAAAACCTTTGTCACCAAAAATTAATAACACAGTATGACATAGTACAACACAACATAATGTAACAACACAGGGTTACGATGAAAACAGATAAGCTTACAGAGGATGCCATTCTTTATAAATCTTAAAGATACCTATGGCAATTTGTCCTTGGGGGGAAAACTGATTTGGGGATGACTGAATCTGGTATCAAAATAAGAAGTTACAACAACTAGGTAAATATTCCTGCACTTAACAAGCTCTGGGACTTTGACAAATAACTTTATACAAATTCAGTTCTCTTACCTATGGAGTGGAAAGATGAATAGATTGTATTATTCTTGTTGTGGGAGTTTAATGAAAATGGACATAAAGTACGAAGTTCTGTCCCCAACAGATGTAGCCGCTCATTAAATGCTAGCTATTGTATGTAATGTATACATGCTCTGCATAACTCCCTTTTGGTATTCAGCAAGCAGACTCTTAGAGAAGAGTCTGAGATATGAAATTAGAAAAAAGTCCAAGGTTTTCTAAAGAACAATAATATTTCCGCTGTAGAAAAATATTGCAAATAATTCTGCTCAAGTCTTTCATTAGATTCTTTGCTTGACTAATAGGGCTACTTCTGAGTTTAGCATTTAGAATACTCACTACATTTATTTTTTAAGAACTCTGCAACAGTCCATTCTGCATGGCTATGTGTTTACAGCATCCCTTACCTATAATTTATCTTCCTAAAAGAGTTCTCATTGCTACGGCCACTAGCTGGGCCTTCTGTTTATTTCTCAATATTTATTTCTTTAGCAAAATATCCTTATTTTGCTTAAAAAACTATCCTTCCTATGTGCATTAGGAATTCTGACAGTTATCACTCTTCTTCCCCTAACTAAAGCCGGTTACCCTGCCTGATCACCTGTTTATCATTTCACAGGCCCACTGTTTCAAGGAAATCCCTCTCTCTGCATTACACAGACTTAAAACATGAGTGTTTACTGAACAAGCCAAAAGGAAAACACTTAAAAGGCAGAAAAATAGGAATGGCGCTTCTGTTTATTGAATTAATGTTATGACATTAGGCAAGATATTTGCTTAGGTATTGTTCCAGGGCAGACCAGAAACAAAATTTTGACATTTATTAATCTCAACTTTATGCCAAGCACTGACCAGGTGTGAAGGACATGGAGGACATACCTATTAATAAGACAAATATGACTTCTGTCCTCACAGAAGTCCAGAGGCAAGGAGGGAAAACAAGAGTCAAACAAATAATTAAAACTAAGTCTAAGGGCAGAGGTGGCGGAAGGGCCAGGAGTTGTCCGAGAAGACAGAAAACACTGCACATCAAACAGTGTGCTCCTGTTGAGAACGCCATCTTTGTGTCTCCCCAAAAGATTCATAGCAAATCCTAACACCAGGCATGATAGTGTTTGGAGGAAGAGGCTTCAGGAGATAACTAGATTTAAATGAGATCATGAAGGTGGGGCCCTCTTGATAGAATTAGTGCCCTTAGAGGAAGGAGGAGAGACCAGAGCTTGCTAGATCGCCAGCACATGAAGGTACATGGAGAAGCAGCTCAGAGCCAAAAAGAGCCCTCACCACACCAGCCCTGCCACAAACACCTTTATCATGGACTTCCAGCCTCCAGGACTGTGAGAAATGGATGTCTGTGCTTAAGCCACCCTGTCTGTGGTGGGATGACAATTTCAGAGCCTGCAACTATTTCTCATCCAACTCACCCAATTCCTTTTCTCTTTTAGCCAATTTAGATTCCACGGTTTACTGTTATATCACTCTCTGCATAAGCCTTTACTCTTGGACTACTTTTTTCTGGCTTTTGTGACTTTTTGGGAAAAAAGTTGTTCCTCTTTGATTATAAGTGATGTTGAGCATTTTTTCATGTATCTGTTGGCCATTTGCTTTTCTTCTTTGGAGAAGTGCCTTTTGAGCTCTTCTGCCCATTTTTTGATTGGGTTATTGGCTTTTTTTTTTGTTGAGTTGTGTGACTTCCTTGTAAAATTTTGTTATCAGTCCTTTATCAGATGTATTGTGTGCAAAGATCTTTTCCCAGTTGGTAGGGTGTCTGTTAGTTTTGGTTAATGTCTCTTTTGCTGTACAGAAGCTTTTTATTTTGATATAATCCCATCTGTTTATATGGAAATCAAAACCACTATGAGATACCACCTCACACCTGTGAGGATGGCACACATTAAAAATACAGGCAACAACAAATGCTGGAAAGGATGTGGAGAAAAAGGAACTCTTCTACACTGCTGGTGGGAATGTGAACTGGTCCAACCACTATGGAAGGCTGTATGGCGATTCCTCAGACTGCTAAACATGGAGTTTCCATACGACCCAGCAATCCCACTTTTGGGAATTTACCCAAAGGATACAAAAACACTAATCCGAAAGGATACATGCACCCGTATGTTCATTGCGGCACTGTTCACAATAGCAAAGATGTCCAAAAATAGATGATTGGATCCAGAAGATGTGGTACATATACACAATGGAATACTATTCAGCATGGAAAGAAGATAAACACATGCAATTTGCAGCGACATGGATGGAATTAGAGGGGATCATACTCAGTGAAATAAGCCAGAAAGAAAGAGAAAAATATCGAATGGTTTCACTTATAACAGGACTATAGGGAG
>PVIJ01019708.1:0-22834 GCA_004024925.1 Scalopus aquaticus
TTTTCTTTAGTTTTATAAAATAAAGTTGATTTATTTTAATGGATGAAAAACCAACTAATCTTTGGAATGAGAGATGGAAAATAAAAATTAAAGATTTTTATTTTTATTTTTTTTAAAGATTTATTCATTTATGCATACAAGCTGGGGTACAGGCCAGAGGTGTGGGGGCGGCAGGAGGGTTCACCAGAGACAGAGTGGGCAGCAGAACAGGCAGATCAGAAATACACTGCTGAGGGGAGCAGCGGGCGAGGCAGGAGAGGTCTGCCACACCATGTGGGAGTCTCCCTGGCTGGGCGTCGAACTTCTCATCTCATGCTGCCAACAGCTCCACAGCGCAGGGCTCAACCGCTGTGCCACCAGGGAGGCCCTAAAGAATTTTAAAAATGAGTAATACGTAATTTGCTTCCCTATCTATTAACTTTTTTGCTTGAAAAATTGAAAGCAAATGTTCCAGATTTTATTAGTGATTCTTATATGTAAGGGAGAAGTTGGAAAATCATTGTAGGGTTATTGCATTTTTTTGCTTGGTGCATGAATGTGTGACTAAACGAAGAAAAATTTTTTTCCTTGTTAAAACCTTTTCTTTTTTTTTTTAAAGATTTTTTATTTTATTTATACATACAAGCTTGGGTACAGGCCAGAGGCGTGGGGCGGAGAGAGGGTTCACCAGAGACAGAGTGGGGAGCAGAACAGGCAGATCAGAAATACACTGCTGAGAGGAGCAGCGGGCGAGGCAGGAGAGGTCTGCCACACCATGTGGGGTTCTCCCAGGCCGGGTGTTGAACTCGCGTCGCCGCTGCTGACAGCTCCACAGCGCAGCGCTCAACCGCTGCGCCACCGGGGAGGCCCTAAAACCTTTTCTTAAAGTTTATTTAACATGGTAGCTCAGATACTAAAGACATAAACTAAAAAGTTCCTTTCCTCTTGGGTTTGATGCTAGGCTATCTAAAGCTGTCACAATTGATATCTCTGTATTCCTGGGGTTTTCTAGTATTTAATAATAAATAGATATTAACTCTGCTAGAAAGTATGTTTGCTTGAATTAACTTAATATAATATTTGTATTATACTATATCCTTGACTTAAACCATTGAGATGCTTTCAGTTACATGATCAACAATAACAAAAATATTGACTGACTTATTGTAGAATTAGAGGAGATGATTTTTAGGAAAAGTGAGCTATCAGGGAACTTATATTTCATTAAATTTGTTTTATAAAATTTTTCTATAAAGGATCAGGTAAGTATTTTCAGTTCTGGAGGCATTTGATGCAACTTTTCATCTCTACTATTACAGTGTAAAATAAATCATAGGCAATATTTATGCAGTTGAGTGTGGCTGTGTTCCAAGAATAGCAGAAATCAGTATCTTCCCCTCAGATTTAAATCTGTGAGTGTTTATATGTAGACCATACATTTCTCAAATACAGCTTTGTCAATACCTATACCACAGCAATAGGACCTAGAAGAAAAGAACACTTTGAAGGCCCCGCCCCCCCCAAAAAAAAAAAAAAGATAGTGTATTCCTTTGTGTCACTGGGATAAAGTACACCAGTGCATTTATTTATTTATTAAGATTTACTTATTTATGGGGCCTCCCTGGTGGCGCAGCGGTTAAGCCCTGCGCTGTGGAGCTGCTCCACAGCGGCTGACGCAGGTTCGACGCCCTGGGGATATTCCCACATGGTGCTGCAGACCTTTCCTGCCACACCCGCTGCTCCCCTCAGCGGTGTGTTTCCATCCATCTGCCTGTTCTGCTCCCCATTCTGTCTCTGGTGAACCCTCTCGCCACCCCATGCCTCTGGCCTATATCCCAGCTTGTATGCATAAAAAAAAAATCTTAAAAGATTTACTTATTTATGCATACAAGCTGGGGTATAGGTCAGAGGTGTGGGGTGGTGAGAGGAACCACCAGAGACAGAGCGGGATGCAGAACAGGCAGATTTACTGAAGTACACTGCTGAGGGAAGCAATGGGCCAAGCAGAAGAGGTCTGCTGCGCCATGTGGGAATCTCCCTGGCCAGGTATCAAACTCATGCTGCGGTGGCTCTGGATAGCTTCGTGAATGCTGCGCTTAACCCATTGCGCCACCAGGGAGGCCCCGCCAGTGCATTTAGAGAAAAGGTACTGACTCAAGTTTTCTCAGTCATTGAGCTTAAGCTATAGGATCTTTTCTTTTTCTTCCTCATTTTTTATGCATGTCTTTCTGATAACTAGTTGCTTTTATTTCTGTCCCCACAGGACTAGAACTAGAAACAAAGAAAATTATAGGAATTTCCCCAGATTTGATCCCAAATCAGTGTCTATTCCACATACTCTCAACCTAGACACTTAACCTCCTAAAACATCTTAGTTCTTTCCCCATTCATACCCAATTTTGAGAGAACCAGTGATTAGGACTTTGGAGTTAGGATTAATTGAGTTGAATACTGAATTCGTATATTTATTACTGTGTAACTTTGGGCAATTTATTTAAACTTTATGGTCCTCAATTGTAATATGAGATTAATGCATAGCTCCCAGTTCAATACCTGACACAGTTATTCAAAAATGGATATCTTTAGATCTTTGTTGAGTATCTAAATTTATGTGTCCTAAGCAATATACTAGACAGTTGAGCTACATCAGTGAACAAAAACAAAAATCCTTGCCATAGAAATTCTTTTGTGGAAGAATTCGAGAAGTAGGCAATATAAATAATAAATAAGTTTATGTTACAAATATGCACTCTGAGAAAAAGGGAAAATCCTGAACAGGATTATTTGCAGTTTTAAATGGAATGGTCTGGATAAAGGAGGTCATTCTTGAGTTAGACCTAAGGAAAGCTAGGTATTGGGGCTGGGGTGGAGGATGTTCCAGACAGAGGAAACATGGACTTTATTCTGAGTAAAATGGAGTATTTTTGGATTTTTGAGCAGATGAATAAGATCAGCCTTAGGTTTTGGGTTAACTTTAGGTTTAGAGGACAGTAATGAAGCAGAGAAACCAATTTGACTTTTGTGTAACTTTGGTGAGTGACTAAGTAGTGGAGATTGTGAGAAATAGTCATAGTTTGAATGTATATTGAGGGAGAGCCAATAAGATTTGCTAAGGGATTGGATGTGGGCTGTGAGAGTAAAGAATGCCTCCAACATTTTTATCCAGAGCAACTGGGAGTATGGGACTGCTGTCATATGAGATGGGGAAAGATGTGGGGGGAGCAGTTTTGAGGAGCAGTTTAAGACATGTGAGTGAGTGTGTGGTGGTAGCTTGTTACTACAGCTTCTGTTTCCTCAATACCCACCCTTCTTAAGTTAGGGCGCCGCTTTTCCATAAATAATCCTTTCATAAGTCTGCTTATCTTAAGAGCTTATCTTAAGAGCTCATTTTCAAAAAAGATCAACTTTATTAAAGTAGGTTTACATACAATAAAATGTACTCATTTTTCCAAATGTATGTACCCATGTAAATATCACCCACAGTGCAGGATACCCTAGAAGTTTCCTCATACCCTTTTGCAGAATCTGGGAGTGACTTGGTTAGATGGTTGTAAAATAGGGTCACCCATGAGATGTCAGTCAAGTTGTTGGCTGGGGCTGTGCGATCTCTGAAGACCTGACAGAAGTTGAAGGATCCACTTCCAAGCTCACTCAAGTGACTAATGATTGGTGACTTCAGTTCCTAGTTACATATTTTTCTTAATACAGAAAAGAGTAAAGCCACCCTCCTTTTATGACCTATTCTCTGATTGCTTGTGTCTTACTCTATTCATTAGAAGGAGTCACTGAGTCTAGCCCACAGTCAACGGGGAGGGGAGGATTTATTTATGTGTAAGTGTGTGGGTACCAGGAGGCTAGGATCATTGGGGCCATTTTGGAGACTGGCTACCATAATACTCAGTTAAAATTAGTGAATTCAAAAAAAAAATTAGAATGCTAATAGGAAACATGAGCTCCATAAATCTCTTCAATTTGAAATATGGCTTTTTGATTTAAGAAAATGGTTCAGGGAAATCTCCTTTTATTCATTCTCTGTGCCTTTGTGTTAATAGGAATATTTTCAAACCAAGAGTCTTTAAGGAAGGTCTGTTAATGGATAAGTGCCCATGAATAAGTACGTTAAGGTCAAGTCAGAGGACTTTTAAAATTTGTCTTTCAAATACATTTCAGGCTTTTGGATTCAGGTTTCTAGTGAGTTGTCTACATTGACTTTTAATAAGGGTCTTTCTCAGAAAAAGTTTAAATAATACAGTGTAATGTAAAGAGCTGTGAATCAAAAGATTGTCACAACTTTTCTTTACCTGTAAATGGGAATCAGAATGTATCATAAATGTGAGGATTAAACTAGGTACCAGAGTATGTAGGAAATATCTTTTAAATTGTAAGACCCTATCCAGAATTAGACTATTTGATGATTTTTTATGGTGAGATTATAGATAACTTCATTATTGACTTTTAATGTTGTAGGGGGCCTTCGGTCAGCTTCATTTCAGGTAGCTGTGCAGTGTCGTCGGAACACCACATCTTTCCCAAGGGGCCATCCTGGTGTATTAGAAAGCCTGACATCCCAGATGTTTTTAATTTCTTCCTTCATTTAAATTGCTTTCCTCTGGTTTAGCTGTCAGAAGACAAGGAAGGCAACTGGTCAGAATTTAAATCACTCTTGCCTTAAATTTTTGTAGACCAAACAACTCCAGTTCCTTTGATCTTTCCTCTAGAACCTATATTCAATTACTTTTTATTTCAAACAAATGCAAATGATTATAGTTTACTATACATTATTAGTCTTGATTAGTCAGATTAATGTTTTTGCATGCATTTTGTGTGTCATAAAGCCTCATTAGGACTTTGAATTAATGATTATATATGCTTGCTACAAGATCCTAGTTTGTGAGTATAAAGAAAAAAAGTGAAAAATATTTTATGAACTAAAGAATAAACTTTACAGTGCTACTGTTTACTATTATTTCTGTGGAGATTGAATATACTATCTAGTTTGATTACATTGGCCCCAGAAAGACAGATTGAATTCTTTCTTTATGGTAATTGCATTTCTATTTATAACTTACACGATTTTTAATTGATAGTTAAAAATATTAGTAGTAGATATTGAAAAGTAGTAATAAAGTATGACATTACAATAAGTACTTTCAAAAGTTCCTGGTAAATTCCATGTAATTTTTCTTCCTGAACAAAAGTTTTTATTACTTTCATAGCAAAGCAAAATTTAATAGCACTTGATTTAATGAATGAGGACACTCTCTGTTTTAAATGGCTTCTCCAAAGTTCTATGACTTTGTTTCTTCTGGAGCATTTTGCTTACTTGCTTGCAGAATCTTTGTCCCAAAATAAACATTATGTCTGTTTATATACTATCCACAGTTTGGCAGGGTATAGAGGACTCTGTGATGTTAGCTTTGAGAAATCCCTATTCAAGCTCAACAAGTTCCTTCTCCTTAGACAACCCAGTCACTCCAAATAAAAGATAGCTGTGGTAAAGCTTTGGAATGTGATTTTCCCCAAGAGAAATTGAGGCAACTTTAGCTTGGTAGATCTAGATTTTAAGTATTTTAAGTCAACTAAAATATGAAGTATATTTTCCAGCGTTTGTTTATCAACAGTTTAGTACATGAAATAATCTGTTTTTAAAATATATTTTAAGTATATGATAATATTTTAATAGCTGAATTATAATACTTAGAACAGGGAGCCTTATGTGTATATTTTTTAAAAAGCCATTTTCAGTTATTTTTAAGTCTAAGGGACTGTCGACTGACTTCATGAATAATAAGAATGTTTAAAATTTAAGATGTAATTGTACCATCCAGTTAGAGTTACATTGATTTATATATATGGTAAATGTACCTTTGAAGTATTTGAAAATTGTGTACTTTGTTTTTTATTTTGCTTGAATTTATGTTTTACCTGGATTTACCTTTAAGTGTAAGGTGAAATTTAAGTTTTGTCCTCATCTGAACTATATATTCCAGGTTAGAGAAGACAGAAATAATATCTGAGAGAAACTTCCTTAATTCTCTCCTTGCTTCTGTTTCCTACCCCAATATTTTTTATTGATTAATTCAAACACTACAAGGATGTAAATTGTTGAAATGTTATCAACTGAAAGAATTGATTTTTGATAAGGGCTACTATATTGTAGTTCATTTCTTTCCATTTTTGTCTTGTAATTGATTTTTTGGATCAGTGTTGTTCAAGTATAATACAACAAAATTCACCTATCTTAGGTGTTCAATGACAGCTTTCCTGCACATCTTATAAATAATTGGTGGATACTTTGACATTAAAAATATCTGTATTTTTCTGCTCTTACTGCTATTAACCATGAAAGAATAGGAAAAATAAAATTAAGTAGATACTTTTTGTATATAGAGGAAAGCAACAAAATGATTATCAGTGTTAATTTTCAGAATAACAGAGAGGAGAAATATGGAATTGGTTGTATTTAGTGAACAGATACACACAGTGCTCATCTAAAATCTAGGAAGCCTTTGCAGATTAATCCAGGAAACAGTAGTCATACTATACAGGGGACAGTCATGAAAAATAATTTTTCACATACAGAAAACCTTTGGCATACTAGTAAAAGCATGTTTTGGGAGGCAGAAAGTTTATTAGCTGCCGCTGAATAGAGGACTCCATTTTCTATAGTGTACTTTTACTCCCCCATTTAAGAATTATAATAGCAAGTAGTTCTGTAGCCCTGGCTATGTGCCAGTTGGGTTTTAATGGAAACATAGAAAGCACACACTGATACTTTTATGATCCCCATTTTACTGGTAAGAAAACATTTGAAAATTTTAATGCCATTTAGGGCTCAGAGACCTCATTTCTTTGATATCACATCTTTGATCCTTAGTTTTCTATAGAAGATTAGAGGCGACAGACTAGCTAACATTCTTCACCTTATGTATAGTGCTATGTGGTTAGGGAGTTAAATTATTGTTAACTTTTTATGGAAGTATACACTATAAATATTTGGAAACTTATTTTCTGTCATCAGTATTTTAGTTTATGCTGACCTCCAATTGGTGTGTATTGGAACCATAAATTTAAAATAACATCTAAAATGTGCTTTTTGGTGGTATTACTGTGGTTTTAGGATTCTATTTTTCTACAGTGCCAAGGTAGAAGCCAAGTCTGGGAATGGAAGTGTTTGATCTCACTTGCACAATATTATTTTAAATAATAAGCCCTTTGAAGAAACTTCTTAATTTTTAACAGTATTGCTTGTTACTCCTGCCAGTTTTTCAGTCCTGTCTTGCCATCCTGTTGCTATCCAGAACATTTCTGTGCCACTTAATTATTTAAATAGTAAGAAAATTCATGTAACAAAAATCACCTTCTTACCCATTTAAAGTATATATAATTCACTGTTTTTTTTTTAATATATTCACAATGTGTGACCTTCACCAGCAGTCTAATTTCAGAACATTTTCAGTTCTGAAATCTGCAAGCCACTTATTTTATAGGTGACCACCACCAGCAGATACTGTGCTAGATGGTTTACACCATCATTAATCCTGTTAACCCTACATTATGTAATGTGGTTTTTTATTTTATTTTAGAATACATATAGTGCTAGCGTGATTTTATAGCTGAGTAAACTGAGAACCAGAGAGTTTAAATAATATCTTCAGGAGTCAAAATCTGTTTCCTACATAGAACTAGGATCCAGACTGAGGTCTTTTTTACCCCAGAATCTCTATGCTCTTTGCAATTACCACATTGCTGCTAATAAATAATCATTAAGTAAATTGCCTGAAACTCCATATACCATCTTCCAAAACCTTACATTCAGTTATTTTGGCCTACCAACTTACTCTTCCCATTCAAGTCAATAACCATTAATATTTCAACATGGTCTTTTTAGTCCTCATTTTGATGACTTCAGAACAACCTTTAACCTTAATATTTTTCTTTTTAATCATTATCTTAGCTGGAATTGTTTTTCTAATTTACTGTGTGAATAATGTTTGTGATGATAGTTGTGCTCCTGGAAAAGTAGTCATTATCAATTATTTTGTGTTAATATCATGTTAATAATTTGGTCAAGTCAGCTGTAATTTTAAAAATAATTCTCACACAGTTAACTCAGGAATGGATTATAAGAAATAGCATCTGCCTTTTTTTATTTCATTCCTTTTTTTGTCTTAAGAAACAAAGACTTTCATAATTTAATTTTGTATGCTTTTCACTTGAAGTTATATCTCCTAAGTCAGAACATGTTGAGGACCCTCTTAGACATACATTGTTTACTTTGAATCATGGAAGGACGATGACAGAATTAATCTGATTTTGGGGAGGGGAAAATAGTCATATGATGTAGTGTCGAAGGTCACATAAAGAGCTCATGGTATTTTTGTTCTAGATGCTCTGGATTTAACCATGAAAATGACTATCCAGTCTATATGTTCTTTAGGAAATAGTCTGTTTTCACATACACTGAAATATTTGGAAAACATTAGTAAATAATGCAATTCATTAATGCAGTTATGATTTAGGTGAGTGTAGTCAGGAGCTCTGGGTGCTAGCTATTACCATTTATTAGCTGTGTGTCCGTCTGAAAATGAATCATTTTACTGTCTCTCAGTTTTAATTTCTTGTTTTAAAATTTTCTTATTGAATGGTTGTAATAGTCAGATAGTACTTGGAAAAAAATTGAAAGTTGTAAAGAATTTTTTTTTCTTTCTTTTTATTTATACATACAAGCTGGGGTGCAGGCCAGAGGTGTGGGGCGGCGAGAGGGTTCACCAGAGACAGAGTGGGGAGCAGAGCAGGCAGATCAACTGAAATACACTGCTGAGGGGAGCAGCGGGCAAGGCAGGAGAGGGCTGCGGCACCATGTGGGATTCTCCCGGCCGGGCGTCGAAGTCGCGTCGCAGCTGCCGACAGCTCCACAGCGCAGCGCTCAACCGCTGCGCCGCCGGGGAGGCCCGAAAGTTGTAAAGAATTTATATAAACTGGGCCTCCCTGGTGGAGGCCCGAAAGTTGTAAAGAATTTATATAAACTGGGCCTCCCTGGTGGAGGCCCGAAAGTTGTAAAGAATTTATATAAACTGGGCCTCCCTGGTGGAGGCCCGAAAGTTGTAAAGAATTTATATAAACTGGGCCTCCCTGGTGGCGCAGCGGTTGAGCGCTGCGCTGTGGAGCTGTCGGCAGCTGCGACGCGACTTCGACGCCCGGCCGGGGAGAATCCCACATGGTGCCGCAGCCCTCTCCTGCCTTGCCCGCTGCTCCCCTCAGCAGTGTATTTCAGTTGATCTGCCTGCTCTGCTCCCCACTCTGTCTCTGGTGAACCCTCTCGCTGCCCCACACCTCTGGCCTGCACCCCAGCTTGTAAGCAAAAATAAATCTTTTAAAAAAGAAGAATTTATAAACTGAAGGTGGTAATACTAGCTAAACGTGAAAAGGTATTTGAAGAAAGAGTTAAGAAATGACGGGAGCAGTGTGAAACTGCTTTGTAGTGCGTTAGAAGCTTCTTTAAGTTCAAAGTAGAGGCATGGAGTTACAGAAAATCCAGAAGTAACTTCACAGTTCTCAACAGTGTTCAAGTTTATGGTGGTTTGTGATATTTAGCATACTTTAGAAACAATTACTTTTTTATATAGTGAGAAAGCCAGGAGGTTTTTAATAGACCTTCACGAAGAAAAATTTTATGTGAGAATATAAATCATATTACACATTAACCAAATTTTAGATTAGACTACAAATGTTTTCTATTTAACAAAGCCTTGTATATCTGAGTATACATGTAAATGGTATGATCGACTCAGAAGGATTAGCTGTCACTCAACCACCAGTGTTTCTGGGTGGAGCATTCTTCTGAAAAGTGATGTCTAGTGAAAATTGACAACATGTGACAACAAATTTGTGTGTCACTGTACAATGTATATTTCAGTATGCTTTTTGTGTTTTAAAATTTGCCACAATGTGATTTTTGTTGTTAGAGTGCCTCATAAGATGTCCCAAATTGAGCTTGTTCTACATTATTTTACATTTTTACATTTAATCACTATTGAAGAAGCTGTTTTTTACACTTACATGCAATGCAGTTATTACAATTCAGAGGCAAGCGAGACTGAATGACTGGTGATTACCTAACAGGTGGTTCACCTGTTGGACCAGGAGGAGCATGTGGCTAAAGGAGAATGAGTTAATAAAGCATCTCTGAAGGAATCTGTGAAATAGAGTACAGAAATGGTTATAACTAAAAGGCAGGGTAAGTACTTTCTTAGTGGAAAATCTTTTCATCCTGGGTGTCCATGGCATTCCAATATGTTTCTCTGCTGACTCATTGGTAGAAAAGACTTCATTGTCTTAAAAAAAAAAAAAAGTCTTCTTTCCCTTGGAAAGTAATTACTATGTAAAATTAATTAGTGAAAATGTGTGTGTAAGCAATCACATTTCTGTGGTGCTCTATATGTTTCATAAATTTTACAGACATTGACTTAACTAATTTTTTCCTGTAGCCTATGAAAATGGCATTATTTACCCCTGGTTTTGTATGTTGAGGAATCTGAGACTTACTAGCAAACTTAATAATTTGTCTTAGACATACACAGACTTTAAACCCAGGTATTATCTGATTCCATAGTACATTTTGTTTTCATTCTTCCTATGAGGTCTTAGGGTTAAGCATAGCAATAATCTTATTCCTTTAAAAATAATTACAGTTGATTCTTATCATTTATGGTAACCCTCTTATGTAAAGTTGATGTAAATACTGAATTAGTGAATACTAAATAATTACTTCCAGGAAAATACAGTTAGGTTCCTACAAGCCTCTGGTCATAGCACCCTCAGCCAGTCAGTACATGATCTTGTGTTACATCTGTTTGTGTTTAAAGACACCTTGTTTAATACATATTGTTTGATTAGTTAACTTCTAATAATAGTAAGATACTGAATATCTAGGTTATTTCCAGTCTTTTACCATTGCTAAAAAATCCTCAAGTAAACTTTGGTTGTCATCAAGTATTTTGTGCACATCTTTGACTAAGTTTTAGTACACACACATAGATATGACATTGCTGGGCCAACGGAAAATTCACACTTAATGGCAAAAAATGTCTTCCTAGAATTGTTACCCATTTTACACTTCTGATACCCCTGAAACTGTTGAACCTGGTTTTCCTCCTCCTTGACATTATTAAAATACTTTAATTTCATTTTTTTTAATATTTATTTATGCATCTAAGCTGGGGGGTAAGCCAGAGGTGTGGGGAGTGGGTGAGAGGAGCAGAGACAGAGTGGGGAGCAGAACAGGCAGATTGACTGAAATATACTGCTGAGGGGAGATGTAGTCAAGATAGGAGAGGTTGCTGCACCATGTGGGAATCTCCCTGGCCAGGGATAGAACTTGTGCTGCAGTGGCTGCTGATAGCTTTGTAGTGCTGTGACTTAACCCTTCCTGCCACCAGGGAGGCCCTAATTTTAATTTTTATATTTGGTTATAGTTATCTTACTATATTTGATTGTTAGTGTACAATTTTTCCTAATATTTGGCCATTTATATTTATTTTGTTCTAAACTCCATTTTTTCCCCCAAGTGCCTAACCAATTTAATCATCTCTACTGGTTGCATTTTTAGAGTTTTTGTTTTTCCCATTAAGTTGTCTGTGACTTTCACAGCCCTACTGCATAAGCCTGATCGTCTATAAATATATAGTATTGTAGAGGAAAGGGCACTTGATGCCACTGTTTATTCCAAATTTAGATGCTGTCAGAATAAGTAGGCTCCAAACTCTCAGAGATGGAAATATTTTGTACAGGTTGATGAATTAGAAGCTAATTAAGTTCTCTCATATCTTCCCTCTGAAAGATTTCAAAATACAGGGTAACTACCTTTTTAGCTATTTAAGAAGTTTGGTCCAGTTACTAAATGAATGCTGTTGATCCTCTCACAAACTCTGTCCTAAAAAGGCTCTGGTGTCTATGACAGGAAGGGAAGAGTGAAGTTTTTACTGTCATAACTAAATCCTTTTTGACTAACACACCCTTTTGAGAAACTGGTGAAAGCAGTAACTTCCTTAGAAAAGTGTACACTGTTACAGACACATTTTTACACAGAATTCTTGAAACTTATCTATAAACCCAAGCTCTCCTATAGGTTCTCTGAACCTCCATACTAAGAACTCTTACCTTAAATAAAAGCATTGCTAAAAGTTGTGAGTGACCTAAGATTTCCGTAACATACCCCTTAGATATCTAATGCATCCAACATAGGATAAGCTTTTATTTGGGGACCTGTGACTTAACCTTCAACTGCTTAGGCTCCTTACATTTTTCCCCTTTCCCTACTGTTTATTCATCGCCTGCTCTGCTCTTGTTTTCCTTCCTCCCAGCATCCAAAAGTTGAGACTCCTCAGGGTTCTTCCTGGCCCCTACTCCCTCTTTTTAACTTACACATATTGCTTAGTAATCTCTCCTCCTGGGTATAAATGACTCTATATTGTTGAAGGCTGCCGGATTTGTATCAGTCCATATCGCTCCTCCATGTGCTGGAACCCCACTGACAACTACTAATGTCACTTATGTAATAGATGGAAATTATTACAAATACTGTTTTATAATAGCTTCATGGAGATAAAATTCACATGCCATAAAGTTCATCCTTTTTAGAATGTACACAGGATTTTCTTTTCTATATTCACAGAGTTGTATAACCATCACCATTCTCTAATTACAAAGTATTTTTATCACCCCTCAAAAAAAAAAAAATCCTGTACCTATTTGCAGTCATTTCTCATTCTTTCTTTCCCTAAGCCCCTGGCAACCAAATAGTCTATCTCACTTTATTTGCCTACTGGGGACATTTCCTGTAAATAGATTCATAATATGAGACCTTTCTGGTTTCTTTCACTTACTATAATGTTTTAAAGTTTCAATCATGTAGTGTGTATCAATACTTTATTATTTATGGTTGAATATATTCCATTATACAGATAATAGCACTGTTGATGTTTTTGCTAAAGCTTTACTGCTACAGTGATGGAATTTAAAGCTACAGAATATGAAGATAATAGTGATATTGTACATCTTTTAGACTGACTATAACATCACCAATATAGGTATTTAGGGCTTAGGTTCATTAAAAATTGTATAGCATTAACTTTTACCTTATTTCTAAACAACAAAATGTAAGGCTGTAGTCATTTTTAAACTTTCTGTGAGTCTTAAACATGTTCTCAGATATTTTACTTATGGAAAGATGAACAGGCTATTTTGTTGGTGGTTTGTTTGATTGGCTTAATCTATTCACCCATTTTAACGGCTTTATAGAGTCCGTTTTGTATAAAATACATAATTGTTCTAAGATGGTGGGTTTAATCCCTAGATCATATTCTACTGTGTTTTCTTTTTGCAGTTTGAAATAAGGCATAATTATTTTCAGTGGAAAAGTCTTACTGTTTAAATGACTTTATTGAATTACATTACAAAATGTCAAACTTTTAAGAGACAGAATTTTATTTTCTTCATCCTTTGAGGTTTGGTATTTATGAATGTATGAAAGTGCCAAACATTGACTTTGAAGATCTACACATAAAACTACTTATCTCAGTGTGAACATGTAAGTAAATCAGTGGGATAATCTAAATATTATTTTAAATTATTATTCCACACACAGGCCTTTGATTAAGAATTGTAGCCATTTCCTGAGCCCATTTAGGAATTGCCCAAATAGAGCAGTAGTTTTCTTTGTCGTGAGAGAACTTTTAGAAAGAAGTAATAAATGGACTTTTTAAAAAGTTCATGAGAAAAATATTTTGACTATAGAGGTTAATATGAAAAGCTAGATTATGGAATATTTGATAAATCATAGATGATCAAGTTGGCCTTCCTCTATTTTATAAAAGAATTCTCTTCATGATTAGATGAGAATTTAAAATAATGAGGTGCATTAATAGGTGAAATATTATACTTCTCACCACCTGCCCCGTTAGAAAGAGTAGGTATAAATTTTTATTAGAAGATGTGCTAAGTCAAAATATATTGATAGGCCGTGAAGAGGAGTATTGTTTTAGATTTTGTGAGGTGTTGAATATGAGCTTGTCATAATCACTTGTTTGACTAGGTACACATCAGTGGGGTTTTAAATTTATAATGTGGAAGGGAATGAGCACTTATCAGACCAGAAGGAAATGTGTGGTTAAACGGTTTCAGCTATAACTGTAGACTATTTCCCTTGGTCCAAATAGGAGAGAAATAGAACCTAATTAGTTTTTGGCTTTTTTTTTAACCAGTGTAAAAAAAAATTTTGATTGAACATGGTTTATTAGGACCGTGACAGGAACAATGGTTGTGTTAGGTAATGGTGGGAGGGGTGACACAAATCTTTACCAAGAAGGCATAAATACTGTAGGTTTTCTTGTGTAGGTGTCTGAGTAGTAGTGTTTCTACCATATTTATAATTATTAACAAACTTACTAAACCTCTAAAAACAAATGTCCCAGAATTCTTAGAAAAAACTGCTAAATTGAGTAAAGAGCAAAGTGATGCTTCCAACTTTTTCTTCAAAAAGAAGTTCTCAACAGTAAGCTTGTAACCCCAGCTGTTGTGTCTGACAGGCTGAAGACTTGGTTCCTTGGTCAGGGCAGCCCTCAGGGACTTACTAAACTGGTTTCAAAAGAGAGGAATTTACACCAGAAACACCAACGGTGGAGGTGTCCCAGCTGCTGGTGAAGACTCATGACCAGTTCTGACCAACTTTTGAAAAATAAAACTTTATTAAGTAAATAAAAAAGAAAAACTGTTTTACCATTTTTTAAAGAATTATGTATAACAATGCTAATTTAGCTCACAGAAGCACTGGGATTATCAAAAAAAGTATATTAGCTGTTGAGCATATGAAGCTCTTATAAGGGTTATAATGGTAACCTGGAGTTTTGAAAGCTCATTGAAGTCCTGCTTCCTCCGCATTTTCAAAAATATTTGTTAAGGCAATAAGACCAAATCTATGCACATTTTGTTCAGGAAACCCATGTTAAATTAGGTAAGGAAGACCTGAAATAACGTTGTATTTTAAAAGTATTAAAACAGTGTGATGTTAAGGTGGAAGAGATTATGCGAATTGTAATAAATTTACATTTCTTAACTTAGAATATTCACCTCAGGGTGATAGCATTAGCGCTTTTCCTTTCTTGATGAAGTTTTCATTGCTCTTGAAAACAACTATATTTTCAGTTAATATGAGAATTAATTTGGTGATTGAAAATAATCTGAATTTGGAAATCATAGTAAAGAGACTTGTTCTACAGTTTTTTGTTTACTTGAAAAAGAATGGTGACTAGAAATAAAATCCTACCAAACCAGATTAGCTTCATTTATAGAGTGTTGCCAAAGGCTATGGTTTATATGCTTTCCTTAATCCTTAATTTTATAATTATACTTAACCTTTTTTTCCTAAGAAAGCTGCAATTTTCATAAGTGAGTATCCTTTGTTTTTTGTGTGTGATGGCTTAACATTGGTTTCGTCCTTCTCTTCTGTATCTTAGGTGTATTTGAAGGCTCCCATGATTCTGAATGGAGTCTGTGTTATCTGGAAAGGCTGGATTGATCTCCAGAGGCTGGATGGTATGGGCTGCCTGGAGTTCGATGAGGAGCGAGCCCAGGTAGGGCGACATCAGGACTTGCTGAACACCGTCCCTTTATCTCCCCTTAACCTTGCCTTTGTCTTGGGGTCTGTTTTACTCATTCTTAAAGAGTAAGTATAGAAAGTCTCATGTTCAAGTAATGTGAGGAATCCTGAAGATGTTGAGACCCAAATCTGATTCTGATACTGGGAAAGCTTTTCCTTCATTGATTCTAAATTTTGTTGGGATTCCCCTATCTGCTTGGTGGGGGAACTTCAAATTCTAGTAAATGGTTCTGTTTAATACTTGCTCTTGATCTTCAGAACATTATGAGAGAAAAAAACAGTTCAAAGTAAAGTGTAGAACCAGCATTTGTGGCATGACTAAGTGAGGAGCTTGGCAAGTCTCCACCCTGGAAAGCAGTGATTAAACTGGACAAAATTACTTTTCAAATAACCAGTTAAGATCTCTGGAAATTAACAAAAGGACATAAATTGAGAGGCATTTATTCAAACAAATGTGGAACTTCAATAAGAATAGTGATAGTCTGTGGCATTTTAGCAAGGGTTTACTCTCATCCCTCCTCTCTGTTCTGTGGTCCCTCAAGTTATACACTCAGCAAACAGTGCAAACCCTAAGGACTAGCAACTCTGCTGTCCAGTTAGAGGGAGTTGACTTGATTAAATCCATGCCCATATATTGGAAACAATAGAGTTATCTGTGGCAAACAATTTGAGAGGAATGGTGTTGAAGGAAGCAATAAAATGGCAGACAGTCCAGAAATTTTATCAGGCAGCCCTAGGGAAAGAGACAGCTAAAGTTGACCTTACTAAGATGACACTTAACCCCTGTTGGTCCAGAAGACTGTGTGCATGTGCTAGGAGAAAACACCTGTTCAGGAGAAAACAGAGGGCCCTTTCAAACTACAAGTCCCTGGCTGAAACCAGAGTAAACTAAGAAACTTCCTGCACTTTTAAAGTATTCCCCCAAGCTGCACACAGATTCAGTGGCAAAAGACAGAAGCCTGCTGCCTTGAGGTGTCTAAGCAAAACTTCTGACCATCATAACTGACCACTAAGTTATGCTGACCCAGGAGCAAACCCCTCGAGAGCAAGGCTTAAAAAGAAAAACAAAACGAAACAAAATTAAGCAGTGGTATCAGAGACTGCAGACTTTTGGGAAAGAGACACTACAGAATTAACCTCTTTTTGTTGCTTTGTTCTCCCATGCTTGGAAATGTGAACATTTTCTTATTAATAGCAAGAGATTTTAAAAAAGAAGGAAAACTGTATTACCAAATAATGCAGATTCAGAATTTAAATTCTTAAAAAGCATCTCTTTTAAACATACTTATTTCCATAGAGATAAGGCGCCTCTTAACTCTCAGAAAAGTAGTCAGTAATGAGCAGTATGAAAGACTGTTTCCATAAGACGTGATATAGCAGATTGAATTTACATAAGAGAAAACTTTCAGGTGGAGTTGACTTCTAAAACTGCATGTTTTGTTAAAATAATAGTTAAAAAAAAATTACATTTAAGCCACAGCATTTTTCATATTTAGAATTTTCCAAGCTGCTTGCCCTGGTCCACAAATTGAGATTTATCAATACAAAGAAAGTGTCATCTTTTGTGATGGTTAAGCTAATGCGACTGGTTTTGTATAATGTAAAAATTTTAGAGTAAGAGCCAACAGTTTTATCTTAAAATTGTACTTTTTTGGAAATAACACTCTTTTTTTTAAGATTTATTTTTATTTATTTATGTATACAAGAACTGGGGTGTAGTCCAGAGAGCAGGGGGTGAGAGGATTTACCAGAGACAGAGTGGAGAGCAGAACAGGAGGATTGACTGAAATATACTGCTGAGGGGAGCAACAGTTGAGACAGGAGAGGTCTTCTGTGCCATGTGAGTCAGCTCCCTAGCCGGGCAACAAAGTCATGCTGCAGTGGATGGCTATAGCTTGATAGTGCTGAGACTTTAACCCCTGGTACCACCAGGGAGGCCCTGCCAAAATTGATTTTAAAAGTACAACAGTAAGAGGGCCTCCCTGGTGGCACAGGGGTTAAAGTCTCAGCATTATCAAGCTATAGGCAGCCACTGCAGCACAATTTTGATCCCTGGCCAGGGAGCTAACCCACATGGCACAGCAGACCTCTCCTGTCTCTCCTGCTACTCCCCTAAGCAGTGTATCTCAGCAGATCCACCTATTCTGGTCTCCACTGTCTCTGGTGAATCCTCTCATTATCCCCCCCCACACACACACACACCCCTAGCTCTTATATGCATAAATAAATAAATAAATCTTCTAAAAAATAATTAATTTTGGCAATCACAGAAAAATGTTTAACCTTTAGCCTAATGAACTTTCAAACATTTTGTTTTGATTTTGTGATCAGGATAGAAAAATTGAACCATTATTGAAATAAATTTTCTATCTGAAGTACCTTTAACACTGATGGAAAACCGGTATCCTTTAACTGTTTGCAAGGTTTTTCTCATGAAGCCAACATATAAACAGCTTTGCTCTTTATATGTGCTTGATAATGTAAGTGACATTAATTTAGAAGAGTCATTTAAATAAAAAGTTATATTCTACAGAATGATGGTAAAAGTACCATTTGCAGCTGCAAATGTTAAATTGTTGCCTTTGAAGTTATGTTGATGCTTCTTCAGCAGATTTATTTCTTCTGGTTTTCATGTGATCAGTGCTATCATTCTGATCCCCCCAGAGAATCGTGCATATGCAAATAACACTTTCATCATCAACTTTCTTGGAAACAAATTTGATTCTTAGTTTTTCATTAAACGTACACTTCCATTTATTAAATTGATTGCTTCATAAGGTAAGTATTAGCAAGCTATAAAATAAAGATAATTGTAGATATAAGCATTTCAATATAGACAAAATCGCTGCAGCAAGAATAGTCAGAATATGTAGCCTATGCTCTATGACAGGACTGCGAGGCCTTTGTTTCCCTAGTGGGTTTCACATACATTTTGTCACCTATTATGATCACCTGCCTAGCTACTTTGTGCAGAATCTGGTATTGACCATGAAGTACTAGTGGGGACCAAAATATTAGAAGCGTCTCTGACTACCACCTGAGAGGAAGAGTTAGTTGTTCCTAGCTGTTTGAGCATGTGTGATCTGTGTGCATGTGTGATCTGTGTGCATGTGTGATCTGATGGTGCACATGTGACCTAATCAGCAAGTGCCCTTTATGCTGCCCTTGAAAGGGAAGTGTTACTTAAGGTTGCCAGAGGAAAGAAGCAGGATATCAGTGGTTTTAACCATCTATTAACGTGCAGGCTGTTACTATGTGTATTTCACATTTCACTGAAAAAGAGCAAGGGAGAAGCTGGAATTAGAAAGTAGAGGACTACCAAATCTCTCTAGACCTCTTTTTCTTATAATGAAATAAAAATCTATGACTATTGCTGCAATACAGATTAGTGGCTAATAACTTCCTTAGGGAATTAAATCTAATCTCATGTACACATTTCATCATGTAATTTTCCTCTACTGTATTTAATCATAGTTGACAATTATATATTGATTTGAGTAATTATTTGTTCATTGTCCACCTGCCCCAACTACCAGAAATTATGAAGAAATACCATTTGTTTCCTCACATTGTATCCAGAGCATCTAGTACAGTGACTTAAGAATAATAAAAACTCACTGAGTATTTGTGGAATAAATGAAAAGTGAATGAGTGAGCACACAGGACAGAAAGCGTATCCTGTTATCAGCAGGTGGATCCCAGTCGGGATCTCACTAAATAATAGAAACCCTTTACAAGTAGGGGACGAGGCATTCTTTTATAGATGCCCTGGCTTATAGAGAACAGAAGGTCTTTGAATAACACTGTTTTGTTCAATGTTTCTTTATAATATTGATGAGAATAAAATAATCCCAACTGTATTCAAGGACCTGCTTTCGTTATAGTCATTTTGTTTGAAATGCCAGTTTCCAAGAAGCTGTCAACAACATTAAGAACTTACTGTACATTCTGGGCCTCCCTGGTGGCACAGCGGGTTAAGCGCAGCACTGTGGAGCTGTGGAGCTGTTGGCAGCTGCAGCGCAAGTTCGATGCCCTGCCAGGGGGAATCCCACATGGCGTGGCAGACCTCTCCCGCTGCTCCCCTCAGCAGAGCGTTTCGGTCAGTCTGCCTGTTCTGCTCCCCACTCTGTCTCTGGTGAACCCTCCTGCCGCCCCACGCCTCTGGCTTGCACCCCAGCTTGTATGCAAAAATAAAATAAATCCTTAAAAAAAAAAAGAACTTACTGAACGATCTGAGAATACAGTAGGTATGTGTAATGATGTTTAATTGAATGTACATATTTTATATATCCATAAGTGCTGGAAGATAGGAACTAGTACTTACTGAGTCTGTCAGGGAGTATGCATAAGCAAGCACTTTATGTTGTATCTCATCTAATCTTTACAACAGTTGGGTGAAGTGTTCCTGCTAAGCTCATATTATGTGTATGTGTACTGAGACTTAGAGAAATGAAAAAGCTTGCTTTATATCATAAAGCTAGTGACAGTCATGACAGTGGAAATTTGATCACACTGTCTTATTTTGTTATAGACATCGTGTCAGTGAAATTTTCAAGTATTAAAACCCTATTAACAGTGACAAAGGATTTATCACAGGACAAGATATCCAAGTAGTACATAGTCAAGCATTTAATTATAGTATTGGGGCCTTAGGTCTTTCCGTCCTTCTGGTCAGTGCTCTTTGTCTGACTATATCCTCATTATTATGTTTGGAAAATGGTTGTTGTACCTCTGGGCACTGTATCAGTTCCCAGGAAGAAGGAAAGTGAAAGGCCTGTTCCTTCTTAGAAGCCCTGTTAGGTGACTTACACCTCCAGTTTGATCAGCTAGAACTGAGCTACCAGGGCACCCCTTGCTGCAGCGAATGTAGGTGAATATTGATGACTTTGGTATTGTTTTTGGTCTTTTAATTTCTTACATGTGCCATCAAAAATCCTAGTATTTAGAAGTGTGTTACTTGCAAAGGTTGAGTAAGTGTGTGCTGTAGACCGTGGGGGAACTTTTTTTAGTTGGGGATATTATGGTCAGGCTCTGCTTTAGAAGGCATCTTCGACCAGCTGGGTAGTAGATTGGGGGATGACAAAAGCAGGAGAAAACTGTTTAGGAGACCTTTGCTGTAATCTAGGAAATCTGAGGAGCCTGAACTAGGAAGATGTTTGTAGGAAACAAAAGGATACTAAAGATTATGAAGTATATATGAAGTCAAATGGATGGTCGTTGCTTGATTTGGTAGAGACAGGTAAGAGTGAAGAGTCAAAGGTGGCTCCAGTTTGTGGGAGAAATGAATGAGTGGGTGCCTGCCGAGACTGCAGAAAAGTAGACAGTTCAATGAGTTTGAGATATTTGGGTTTCCTTCTTTTTTAGCTCTTTAGCCATTAATTGGAAAAGGATTAAGATTGATTTGTTGCTGATATGCTACAAATGTTTTTTCTTGATGATATCCCTTGGAATTTCTAACATTTGTATAGTAAGTTCTGTTACTTCTCTTTTATATTTATGACTTTAGTGTCATAAATAGAGGACCTGACTTATCTTAAATTATAGAAGTATATGCCAGCTTTTTTTTTTTTTTTTTGGTACTTTTTTGGTTTAAATATTGACTTAACCAGGATTTTATTGATAGGATGAGGTAAGGAAAGAAAAGGGAAGAACATTACTGTTTCCAAGGTATGATAGAAAACATGGAAGTTTTTTTTAATATTTATTTATTTATGCATACAAGAGCTGGGGTGCAGGCCAGAGGTGTGGGGGTGGTGAAAGGAGTCACCAGAGACAGAGTGGGGAGCAGAACAGGCAGACTGAATGAAGCACACAGGAGAGATCTGCTTCGCCATGTGGGAAGCTCCCTGGCTGGGGATCGAACTTGTGCTGTAGTGGCTGCAGATAGGTTTGTAGTGCTGAGACTCAACTCCTTGCGCCACCAGGGAGGCCCAGTGTTTTTCTTTTTAATAGCTGGTATTTAATTTTATTTTGATGTTTTCAGAAATACTGTGCTGTTCATTTTCTTCAAAAGATAAAATCGCCAAATTAAATTTCTTTATTGTAAGTCAAAATTTAAATATTGCCTTCCTTTCAGCCATAACTTCCATCTTCTAATAAATCAGAAAATGAACAACACAAAAGATAAGGGGAAAGACACCCTCTGTAGTCTAGGCCTTTTAGAAAACGTACAGTTATTCCTTTTGCCACAAACGTGTAAATCTATAAGAAAGGTTATATATTGTGGACATGAAGGGGATGAGCACTGTTCAGAAGGAATGCCCCACAAATGTTATCATGGCAAAACAAGAAGAATCTATAATTACCCAGCATGCAGTTGGCATTTTTATCAACAAGTAAAGGACGAGATTCATGCCAAAATAATTAATGTTTATATTGAACATATTAAGCAATCTAAGAACTGAGATAGCTTCCTGAAATGTATGGGGTGGGGGGGTGGAACAAGGAGGCCAAAGGTAAAGGTATTTGAGTTAAAGTACCTGAAGCACTAGCCTGCTCTACCCAGAGAGGCTTCCTTCATGACAGCCAATGGAAAGGCACCTGAGCTGTGGGACCCATTCCCTATGAATTGATAGGCACCTGGGGGGGCTGGGGGGGAAGACCTCTGAAAAAAATTTAAATATCCATTTCAAGTATTCTCACAGCAGGAGGATGCATTAGAACAACAAGCCATTGAAGAGTCTCGGAGAAGGACCCGTGAATTTGCAGATAGAGACAGGTCCCATCGGGAGGAAATGGAGGTGAGAGTTTCACAGCTGCTGGCAGTAACTGGTTAGTACTTTCCCCCAAACTCTCAGGCTTTTTTTGTGATGTTTGTGCATAATGTTTTAAAATAGTTTAATTTTGTCATTTATTTTTAAGGTGTACTCTGTGACTTTGTTTTTAGTAAAAGTAATTGCAATAGAGAAATTTAGCGTTAATTTTAAGATTGTATATGAATTCCTCATTACTGTAACAATGTATGTTTTCTCTTAATTTGTTGATCCAAACACTTTGCCTTTTTTTTTCTTATTTTCCATGTTATTTGTAAAAATTACCTTCGGTTAACATAGGATACGTATTTTTAAATAGCTGGGAATATCAGTTTCCATTTTTATGAATATTTGTCTTAATTTTGTAATGGTGTGATTTTCCATCATTTGTGTATTTTCTTTAATAAAAGAAAATTTGATCTTTTTAAACTACTCAAAGAATGAA
>PVIJ01019709.1:0-22838 GCA_004024925.1 Scalopus aquaticus
GGTTGGGGGGGTGCAGGGGTGGGGGATCCTGTACAGGTGTTACACATGCTGTTTCCCGTGGCAGCGCTGCCATCCTTATTAAACACGTGCCTTTTGTGTCCCCACGGTCCTCCTGTTAAGCGCCTGTAGAGCAGAGATGGAAACTTGAGAGGAATGAAGTGAGAAGACAGTGGTCCCAGAAGGTGCCTGTGCCTGCGGCCAGGCTCCCAGCACCTGGGCTTCTCTGCCCTGTGACGTGGGCAGGTGTGGGGCTAGTCCAGACTGGGAGAGGCCCCCAGCACAAGAGTCATCAAAGTACTGGAGTGTCCTTTTGACTTTAAAAAGAGCAAAAAAAGGGAATTGCCTCCAAGGTGTGATTTGAAAGTTGGGAATCAAAGTCTGAGCCCAAAAATATTTCAATGATTACACTGGTGGTGAAGTCCAGGTCTGGGCAAGTCTTGGCTACTTGGAATAAGCTCTTGAAGTCATTTTAAGATGACTGAGGATGAGAAATGAGTTGGGGGGGTCCAGGATCCAGAGTTTTGATAATGTAATCCACTCCCTGAATGGTGTTTGTGATACAATATCATCTCATTTAATCCTCACAAGACCCAGTGAATGCTCCTATTAGACAGGTAAGAGAAGGCACAACTAGTACATGATGGTAACAGGATCTCCATTTGCTCTTCTGACACTGAGTGGTAGCCTTTCTACCACCCCCGCTGAGCCAGACTTAGGTATAGCTGCCACAGATGCTATGTATCTGATGGGGGTAATAGTCAAATAATGGCACATAAGAAAATACCTCTGCAATATGACTTTCTCCCACATTATTTATCTCTGAGACTACCCGGGTAGACTTATCATCAGTAATCCCCATGTTCCTGAATTCCATGGGCATTAAAACCCAACAACTTAAACACTTCTTGAATAGATTTTTTGTTTTAAGAATGCAAACCATTCCAAGGTATCCAGAGTAAAAGTAAGCCTTCCTTCATCCATTCTCATAAACCCTAAGCCACTTTCAAGGTTAATCATTGTTAACAGTTTGCTAGATATGCTTCCAGATAGCTTTCTATGAATTTATATCTATATAAATCTAAACATGCAAATATACAGCTTTTTAAACATATACCAGAAGGATTTTGCTACACTTATTGTTCTGCAACTTACCTTTCACTTCATCATGTCTTGGGCGCTTTCCATTTACGTGTAGATAAACTTAAATTATTTTTTAAAACTGCTGCCCAATATTCAGTAGTATGAACCATTGTTTTCTTTCTACCCAAGGACATTTATGTTAGCAGTTTTTCAGTTTTACAAACTGCCGCTGTGAACAGTATTGTAATCACAACCTCTTGCACATGGTTATTTCCCTAGCAGAGATCCCTAGAAGAGAAATTGCTGGGTTAAAGAGTGTATGGAGTTTATATTTTGATAGATGCTGCCAAGACAACCCAAAAAGTTAGTACCATTAAGCTTCCACCAACATGGTGTAACAGCAGCCCTTCCCCCATCTTTGCCCACACTAGATATTATTAATCTCAACAATCTTTACCATCTGGTGGTGGAACAGTGATATCTTATTGTTTAAATTTGTATTTTCCTGATTATTAGTGGGATTGGGCAGTAGGCATTTAAAAAAATTCCTCATCTCACGCTCAACAATTGTTGATACTCTCTCCCAAAATTGTCCCTTTCTTTGGCTTCCGTGACAACCCACTCCACACTATACCCTTGGCCACCACTCTCTCGGACTGTGTTCTCAACTCCTCCTTCTCCATCTGGCTTTAAATACCAATGTTCCTTAAGGCTTGGTCTTACTGTCCTCCCCACCAAACACATAGATCTCTCCGTCTACACAGTGTGCCCAGACAGTTTCATTAAGGTCCATTCAAGCTTCAAATATTGTCTATACACAAATGACTTGAAATTTTCTCTCCATCCTACCATCTCTTCTTGCTCCAGATCTGTCTATTCGGCATATCTATTTGGATGTCTTAAGAGTATCTAAAAATTGACCCTTCCAAGACTGAACCCAAAAGCTTATTTCCCCAAACTAGTTTTGTTTAGGATTCCCAACTCAATGACTGTCTCCCCAGTGTCTGACTTGGGGTCTAGGAGTCTTTCTTGATGGTTTTCTTGACGTAGTTCTGGTACCCAATCCATTACAAGCCCTGTTGACTCTGTATCCTAAATATCTCAGGAAAGTGTCTATTTCTTTTTATCTGCACCAGCTCTGTCTTCTCAGAACATTTGCAGTAGCTCTTGAAGTCATGCATGCTCCTGGCCACCCTCTACAATATAAACAAAGTGATTTTCAAAAAGAAAATCTGATCATGTCATTCTCACACACAAAGATATAGCAACGAACTTGTTAAACACAAAATTGCTTATAGTTATTGAAAGATCTAAGAAAGGGAGGAAAAAAGAGAGAAAAATATTCAACAATAAACAGATTGCTTGAACACATTTAGATCATCCATTTGATGGGACAATACGTAGTTATTAAAAAAAACTGTACTTCTAGCAAACCTGAAGGATCAGATAATTACTATTATTTCAAAATATAGAGTGGTGTTATCTGCTAGAAATAAAACATGAGCCTCATACAATTAAAAATATTCTAGCAACAAGGGGCCTCCCCGGTGGCGCAGCGGTTGGGTGCTGCGCTGTGGAGCTGTCCTCAGCAGCCACACGAGTTCAACGCCCGGCCAGGGAGATTCTCACATGGTGTGGCAGACCTCTCCTGCCTCGCCCGCTGCTCCCCGCTGCCTGCTCTGCTCCTCACTGTCTCTGGTGAACCCTCTTGCCGCCCCACACCTCTGGTCTGTACCCCAGCTTGTATGCATAAATAAATCTTTTAAAAAAATTAAAAAATATTCTAGTAACAAGAAGAAAGGAAAAGGAAACAGTTGAAATTAATTTTAATAAAATATTTTATTTAATCCAAAATATCAATATAATCAATATAAAGATTACTAATAGGATAGTTTACGTTTTTCACACCACTTTCAAACTCCAGAGTGTATTTTACATGTATAGTACATCTCAATTCAGACACAAATTTTCATTAGAAATAGTATTCCCTAAAATTTATATTCATGAAATATGCAGTTGAAAAGTAGGTGCACTGACTAACATTGTTTAAACATGCTTAAAAGTTTCCCAGTGACTGAATCAAGAATCAGTTTTGAAATTTAAATGTAAGTTAATTTAAATTAAACTAGAAATTTAGATCTTCAGTTGCAGTAACCACATCTCAAGTGCTCAGTTACTGCACAAAGCTAGTGGCTACTGTATTGGATAACATGGTTCTAGTATAAGGTAAAGATTGCAAGTTCCCTGATTCATTTATAAAAGTTGCAAATTTTATTATAAAAATCTTCAAAGGATAAAAATATTATATCCCAACCTCTCTTGGGAATAAATGTTAAATAAAATAATTGAAAATTGAATCAAATGATATTTTAAAAGAATCATGACCAAATAGGGCATATGTAAGGAATGCAAGAAAGGTCCTTCCTTAACTTTCCTTTGATATAAAAGATCCCAATCACAACTGGCATGAAAAGTAAAATGCTTACAAATAAACTGAGCAAAAATGAATATTTATCGGCCTCCCTGGTGGCGCAGCGGTTAAGCACTGTGCTGTGGAACTGCCGGCAGCTGCGATGCGAGTTCAACACCTGGCCGGGAGCTTTCCACATGGCGCGGCAGACCTCTCCTGCCTCGCCCGCTGCTCCCCTCAGCAGTGTATTTCTGATCTGCCTATTCTGCTCTCCACTCTGTCTCTGGTGAACCCTCTCGCCGCCCCACGCCTCTGGCCTGTACCCCAGCTTGCATGCATAAATAAATAAATCTTAAAAAACAAACAAAACCCTGCAAAATTCTAAAAATAAAAAAATTATATTTATGAAGAAGCAATAAAACCTGGCTAAAGGACATAAAAGAATTCTTGAAAACTGTAGGGGTATACTCAATGATTCTGTTTATTTTTTATTTTTTTTATTGTTATTTATATCATTTACATTTTGTATTCCCCTTGAGTAACGCACCACCAATTCACCTGTGACCCATCACCGTGGTCCCTTGTGTCCTTTTCTACTCCATTTTGTGCCCTTATCCTCCCCCTCCCTCGCTGAGTGTCTCTTACTTGGTTTCCCTATATTCCTGTTATAAGTGAAATTATTTGATATTTTTCTCTTTCTTTCTGGCTTATTTCGCTGAGCATGATCCCTTCTAGTTCCATCCATCTCGCTGCAAATTGCATGTGTTTATCATTTTTGAATGCTGAATACTATTCCACTGTGTATATGTACCACATCTTCTTGATCCAATATTCTATTTTTCGGCATCTGGGTTGTTTCCATACCTTAGCTATTGTAAACAGTGCTGCAATAAACATACGGGTGCATGTATCCTTTTGGATTAGTGTTTTTGTGTCCTTTGGGTTGATTCCCAAAAGTGGTATTGCTGGCACTCAATGATTCTGGAAGGAAAAAGTAAATATTGGTAAAGATGTGACATCTTCTAAAATTTATCTATAATTTTAATATAATTCTAACCCAAATGCCAAGAGAGAATGTCAGTTGGGGGGGATTAGTTAAATTAATTCTAAATTTTGTCTAGAAGCATAAACAAATGGAAAATAATATAAAAAAGAATAACTTGTCCTATGTGATATAAAAATTACCTGTAAAACTATAGAAATTAAAACATTGTGATGTAGGAAGTCAGATAATGGGGATAGGCCCATGAATATAGGCAAATTTGGTATATAATAAGGACAGTGTTCTAACTTGGTAAGGGAAAGTTTTGATTGTGTAATAAAGGTTATTGTATCACTGAACAGCCTTAGGGGGAAAAGTAAAGTTATCACAAACCATACCCCCTTAAAAAAAATTTGGAAATTAACAAAAAGAAATTAACAAAAAACTTTAAAGTTCAAGAAGATAATACTAGAGTATATTTTAAAAGAATTTGGGGGTGTGTGAAGGGTCCTTGATAAGATGATACTAAACCACACATCATAAATGATAATGACAAGTTTGCCTATTTTGGGAGTCACTATTGGTTACCAATGAGATGTAAATAAAAATCTGGAAACTACTGGGAAAGATTTTCCTTCCTGATAATAGATCTGAGAAATGAGAAACAATTTTTTGTCCTTATTCTCTTCCTTTGCTTGGAGTATGCGGTGTAAAATCTATAGTTGCAGCTGTCCTCTCATCTTACAAGGGGAGACACCATGAACACATTAAAGAGACTGATGACATCTCTGACCCACCTAGCCAATTCTGGGACCACCTCTGGATTTCAGGTTAATTAGCAGTTAATATTTTATGGCTTAAGCCCCTCTGACTTGACTTTCTGTTATCTAGGAGTGATACAAATATATAAGGGAAAAAACACTTTCTATGGCAAAAGACATAATAACTACATGAGAAATATAATTTCAAGATGGATGTCACGGTTAATAGCCTTAATATATAAAGGTCTTTTACTAACCAATAAGGAAAAATACTTTAATGAGTAATTTCAGATAATTCATAAATTAACTTCAACTAATGGAGATGTAAAAGCAAACTTAGCCTCACCAATAAAGACTTACAGACTCAAAGACTCACAATGAAATATAATTTTTCAGTAATCAATACTGACAAAGATAAAAAATGAGTGATAGTGGCCAATGCTGCATATGATGTGAAGAATCATCTTATCTCATGCATGTCGGTGAAACATAAATTGGTACTATTTTCTAGAGAACCATTTACTAATCTGAATCAAATTTTAAAAGAGGTGTCTTGTTATTTCTCAACAATTCTCCTTTTAGAAATTTTTTCAGAGGGAATAATCAGACATGTGACAAGGATATATATTTAATGATATTTAGTGCAGTACCCTTATAATAGTAAAAAAAATTGGAGTAAAAAAAATGTCTCTAACAATAGGTGATTCATTAAATAAATTATGCTATATTCATTCAGTGGAATGGAATCTATGTGGTTATTAAGAAGGATGGTGCACTATATATATCAACATGGAGAGATACTCCTGATCTAATGATACGTAGGAAAAACGTTATAAAACACCATGTTATGATTCTGCGTTTATGTAAATATGTATTTATATATACATAACAACTTGCAGGATTTAAAAATAATAGTGATTATCTTGAGTAAGTGGGATTATGAGGAAACTTTTACTACTCTGTTTTGGTTGAATATTTTATATATCAGAAAAACAAAGTTGATTCCAGTTTGGGAAATAGAATGTTTCCAGGATAATATTCAATGATGTGAAAAGAAACATGCAATATATTGCTAAATTAAAAAAATAGGAATCAAGTCAACCTTATAATAACTAATTGCAGAGTGGAACTAGTTTTACTGAAACTTACCTGGCAAGTTGTACACTACAAATGTTAACAGCAATTATCCCTTGGGGGAAGGGGTTTCATGGGAATTTGAATAATATTTATTACCGCGCTGTCTAAAAGTTTTTTAATGATGTTAATATCACATCTGTAGAATAATGTCACTAAAAAAAAAAAAAAAAACAAAGAAAGCACACAAGGAAGAAAGAAGGAAAAAAGAAGGAAATAAGGAGAGACAAATCAAGCTACCTGGGACCAAGCCCTGTTGAAGCCTGTGAAATCTACAAGATGTATGTTGATCTAATGACATTATATACAAACCCTGATATTTACTTTTTTTTTTTTGATCTTTTGTCCTGCCACAAAGGAGTTGAGGCAACTCAAAAGAAAAGAGATGACAAGACAGAAAGCTACAAAAGAAAAAGAAGATATGAGGATCACAAGGAAAATGGCTCTGCACTAGAAAGACAAACTTGGGATAAAGGACAATCATACCCAGCTCTGAGAGTCCAACAGCGAGGTGAGCTCCCACAGTCCCCGGTCCTCTGCGCTCCCACCTGGAGACTTGCGCATCCTGGTATCTGTACAGGGTGAACTGAAGAAGAGCCCATCTTAGAAGGTAACTTGGGGGTCTTTGGGTCTGTCCAGCTCAAGCCAACCCTTCTTCTCCTGCCTCCAAAAGGGGGCTCGTGTATCACAGTCAGCTGTGTCTGCCGGAATCTCTAGCCCAAGCTGAGCCCAGCAAAGATATTCTCACAGATATTTCAGAGTAGATCTAAGAGCTGTCCAGGGTGTGGGTGGTCACTTGGGGTGGCTCCCCAGATCAGAGCACCCTCTTTATTTGGGCCTTAGAAGCCCACTTCTCTTTGGTGAAGCTCCTGGTGCATTAAGAAATAAGAAACAAAGTTTACCAAAAAAAAAAGTGGTATATTTTTAATGTTTATATTGAACAAATTAATGCTTTTAACACCAAAAAATACAGTGCCACAAAAATGTTCTGTTCACAAGATAATTACAGGATTTATTAAAAATATTAATTCATGGTGCACTACAGGCGGTGTGGTCCAGAGCCAAGAGGGCCTGTGCCAACCTCCTGCTCCCCTCCTGCCACGTGCCCCTAGGCTGTGAACTAGGGTTGAACTTCCAGGACTAAATTCAAGTGCAATTCTGGCAGCAGGCAGACCTGGGAAGGGGGTTGTGTGGGACTCCTGCCTCTCCATCCTCCCCAGGGTTGGGGGCTAGGTCCTGCTGAGGCCCGCTGATCCGGCCCCAGACTATACCCTGATGTCCTTCCAACGAGGTTCTTCCATCACTCATTCCTCTTGGCATCCAAGAGAACTTCTACCAGAACTTTCAGACACCCCAGATTCTTAATTTCTCCAGAAGTGTGTTTTCTCACTTGTGACCAATTCTCCTCCCAGGGAGAAAGGGAATTTTCAGCGGCCCTAGCCCGAATCTGCAGTGAGTTTGTGCGTATTCTCCCAAGGTGGAGGAGGATTGTTTAAAAGATGCTGAGTGGCAGGGAGAAGAATGTCACCTCAACATCCCTCCGCCAAGCCCGGAGACATTTGGCTGAGTCTCAAGGACGCAGGTTCAGACAAGGGCAGGCGGTGCTGCCTTACTGCCAGCCAGAGTAGGCTCCTGGCGCTGGGGGATGTTGGGGAGCCTTGAGGTCCTGCCTCAAGGCCTCACCGCCAGTGGGTTGTTCTTAAAACTGGCTTCTGAGGTGGGGGTGGGGGGAGGGGAGGAGGCTAGGTGTCTGTCCTCTAAGATTTCCTGGCTGACTGCATGGTGGAAAAATAGAACCGTAGTAGCTGGTTACACTTAGCCATCTTATTTCTCTGCGGTTCCAGCGGTGCCTAGCAGTGAGCCTTAGATGAAGCAGACAGGCAGTATACGGCCTCTGACCTTTGCTCTTGGCTCTGGCAGCTCCAGGAAAATGTTCAGGGACTCTCTTCCTCCCCTCCCATTGCTGATGTCATCCATTCACTTTGCCAGCAAATATTTCCTGAACACCTACTTTGTGCTGGGCTCCCTCTAGATGCTGGGAACCCAGGGGTGATGAGCAAGACGTGGATCCTTTTGGAAACAGACCTTTCCATGCCATCTTTCACACCCACCTCCCCAAATATTCACAGAATAAAAAAATGCACAAACAAGGAGAGTCATGTCTTATTTCTTTTATTTCATCAAAGACTACCAAGCATGTTGAGAGAGAGAGAGAGAGAGAGAGAGAGACTGACTCTCACTGGAAAGAAAACTCCCAGTTTTGTGGTAGTTTCCCAGAACAAGGGACCCATTTTTGTCATCCCTTGTTCAAAAATCGCATGTCCTCTACTTAGTGCACACACACATACATATGTTACTCGCACAGTTTACATTCATAACATGTACAGCTGGAGAGCAGTGAAGTCTGCCTCCCACATTATACAGAACGGATTGGCAGCTGGGACTGAAGGCGATAGAAATAAGCTATTGATCAAGGGTTATAAAAGTACCGCCACTGGGATCCTGTGATGCTTGCAAGCTGAGGGCAGCAGTAAAGTGCTACACAAATGCAATAACATTTATAACCTGAGGGCAAGTGCTTTTTACATGAAAATAAAAAGCTGATCCTCTGTTTAATTCTTTTCCCCTCCTTCCGCCTGGGCTGGCCTTTGAGAGTGCAGGACAGGAGAACCACTGTGTCTGTTGGGCTGGTGTCTTACTCTTTGGGCAGGGGACAGGGTCTCATTCCCTCTGCCGGTGCCTTCTGGTGGTGTGTGGGGTAACCTACGCTTTGGAGGCTTCTGTGGGAGGAAGGAGGAAGCCTCAGAGTCCTGCCACCCTGAAAGGCCCAATAATGCCTTAGCCCTGTGGGCCTTCTTTGGTTTGCTTTGCAGATGTTTCTTGGTCCTGTCAGGAGCTGAACTTTTCACTTGAGTGGATGCTGAAAATCGCTGTTTCGAGCTTCGTTCTGTGATGTTTGTAAAAAGGAGAAGTCCTATTTCAGGGAGAAATTAATGGAGAAGAGAGATGCTTTGGAGTTACTATAAAATGCATCATGGTGACCGGATGGGAGGAACCAGATTTTTCTTCCAAAAGTCACCAGACCAGTGCTGTTCCTAGGAACACCAGTCCTGTGAGATGCTTGATTCAAAAACGGAGACTAGGTCCTCAAATAAATTGGAGCTTCCTATGCATCGTGGCGATTTAACCACCACGGATAAGTCCTGCAGTAAGGAAGCAGTTTAACTTTGCTTAATAGCATCTCCCAGACTTATTTGACCACCAACTGTGCCCTCACTTAAAATTTTTTCATCTTTTTTTATTGCCGAGTGTCTACTAACAGCACACTTTGGGAAATGCTGCCAAGGCTCCTCCATATTTTGCCTGCCGTGTGTTGTACGCCTGCCCTGCTTGACACATTTTGCCTGGCTTATTTCTAACCACCAAAACAATCCTGCGAGTATTGCTATCCCTATTTCACAGATGAGAAAAGGGGGGCTAAGAGCGGATAAAGAACCCCTCGAGGGCCCTCAGCAAAATGGTCACTTGGCCCAGATCCCCACCAGGCCCTTGGGACCCCAGGCCCCACCGTATCCCCCATACCTCGCGGCTTCCTACATGGGATAGAGACCTCCTTCTTTTGCCAAAGAGAAGGTGAGATGCTCTTCTCGGAGACCCTTTTCTCAGCGTCCATTCATTCTTCTTAAAGCCTCGCCTGATTCATCTCTTAGCCTGGCACCGCCCCATATCTCCTTCCTTGTGGCTCATGGGAATTCCCATTAGAAAGCAGAACCTGCATCTAAGTGGCCACGGGCAGGAATCCCAGTTTTGCCATTTACTATTTATGTGACTTTAGGCAATTTACTTAACCCCTCTGTACCTCAGTTTTCTTATCTATAAAATTTTAAGTATGTACAAAACATCTGGCCCAGAATGCTTAGTAAATGGCAGCTGTTATTTTCAATGTTAATAATTAACAGTAAGTCTTCATGGGGGAAAAATGCATTAGGAAAATTTTAGGAATTCCTGTTTTAAATCCCCTGACTATCTTGGTGTGATAAGATACAGATATTTTTGTGTTAAAGATGAAAAAACTGAAGTCTGTTAAACCAGTGACTTTTCAGGTGTACCACTAGCAAATAGCAGACCAGGGACCTGGATTCCCAGTTCACAGAAATTTAAGACACCCTAATGTGTCAAAAAGCTAAATGCAACCGAGAAGGCAGAGAAATTTAGATTTAAAGCTTTGGGAGCTATTTCCAATAGACACACAATCAGCAGTGAGGATACAATTTCTTTGAAATTATATTTGGTTAAAAAAATAAGAAACTTTAATTTTAAAAATCAGATCTAAAATTAGATTGGAAGCAGAACCCTTTTGTATTACCTAGTTTTTGTTTGCTGACCTGCCTTTTCTAATTATGCACAATTACTCAGGTCAAAACATTTTTCCTTAAAATAACATTTTTCATAAATTGACTTAGGCTCCAATAACAGATGAACATAAAATCTCTGCGTTAATGTTGTCATACTCGCAGTTGGTTTTGCTCTGTGATCTTTTTGCTTTTGCCTAGGCTGCTGAGGCGAGGACACTCTGGGATGAAATGAACTGTGTTTAGGCACAGTTAGTCACAAAGCTTAGGCTGGAGTATTTCAGTTTGGAATGGGTCTGTTCCCATCAACCCACTGACGTTTATCAAAGGAAATGTAATATTCATCCAGATTGGAATTGGAATGAGTTTTTCTTTTCTATTAGATGAACAGCGACAACACAATGTACTTGGAAAAATAATAAGTTTGTGCTTATGCTAATTGAGGAAGTAGTGTTAAAATAAAGTGTTTGTGACTCTGAGACTCATAAACGCTGCACCTTTGGGGAGTCAAAAGTCCCCAAGTGGCTATTGAAAAATGCTCTTGTTTTTAAATTCTCACTCTCAAGTTAGGAGAACCTAATGTAGTTTCAGATCCTTGCTTCTCTGTTATCTCCATATCCACCAATGTAATTCTTAGCCTCAAGTCCCTAACCCATGACTAACTCACTACTAAACTAAGTTTCCCTCACTCATCCAGGTGGTGAGATGGTAGAAGCAGTGTTAAGTTAAAATTCACATGTAATGGGACCTCCCTGGTGGTGCAGCGGTGGAACTGTGGGCAGCGGCAGTGGCAACGCGAGTTCGACCATATGCAAGTTCGACCCCCGCCAGGGAGATTCATTTATTTATGCATATAAGAGCTGGGGTGTAGGCCAGAGGTACGGGGAGGGGATGAGAGGGTTCACCAGAGACAGAATGGGGAACAGAACAGGCAGATCTACTGAAATCCACTGCTGAGTGGAGCAGCGGGTGAGACAGGAGAGGTCTGCTGCGCCATGTGGGAAGTTCCCTGGCTGGGGATTGAACTTGTGCTGCAGTGGCTGCGATAACTTCATTGTGCTGAATCTTAACCCCTTGCACCACCAGGAGGCCTTCAACTTCTAGTCTCATCAGTTCTTTGGGTGGTATGGTATGTCCATTTTACAGATGGGAACAATGTGGATCATACCCAAATGCCGTAAGAGACCTCAATCCCTCCCACCTCATGAACATACCAGTCCAGGCAAGATTTGGTTTGTTTATGTAATGCAGTGTCAAACACAAATGATTGACCTCTCTTTGCACTGGGGAGTAATAAGATTTTCATCAAAGAGGGCTGTAGCTGTAGAAATAATGCTTGAGTCAAAATTTTTGAGTGATGAGAGCCTTGAAAACACTTATTAATTTGCTAGTTCTGACATTGCCACCGATGGAAAAATAACATTCCATTTTAGAGATGAAGACAAGGAAGCTAAAGAAAAAAGTAGATAGGCTGGATTTAAAAGGAGGGAATAAAATCTAGGCTTTCTGCTTTTCCACTCCCACCTCATTGGGGTGTGGTTCTCTGTGTGTTCTAGCCAGACTGCAATGACTGATTAGTTTAACACTAAAGGGTGTCGGGTTCATCCAGAGAGCATGACCTCAGTATGTAAATTATTCAGCAATGAGGTTGATGTGACTATTTATAGGTCATAAATCAGTTATAAACTCAGAAATATGAGAACAGGTCCCTAAAAAGAAAGGCAATTGGATAAAGGATTGATAACAAAAATCTACAAGGAGCTCACACAACTCAACAAAAACAAAGTCAACAATCCTGTCAAAAAATGGACAGAAGAGCTAAAAAGACACTTCTGAAAAGAAGAGAAACAAATGGCCAACAGGTACATGAAAAAATGTTCAACATCACTCATAACCAGGGAAATGCAGGTCAAAACCACGATGAGATACCACCTCACACCAGTAAGAATGGCACACATTAAAAATACAGGCAACAACAAATGCTGGCGAGGATGTGGTGAAAAAGGAACTCTTCAGTCCAACCACTATGGAAAGCTGTATGGCGATTCCTCAAACTGCTAAAAATGGAGCTTCCATACAACCCAGCAATACCACTTTAGGGAATATACCCAAAGGACACAAAAACACTAATCCAAAAGGAAACATGCACCCGTATGTTTATTGCAGCACGGTTTACAATAGCTAAGTTATGGAAACAACTCAGATGTCCAAATATAGATGATTGGATCAAGAAGATGTGGTACATATACACAACGGAATACTATTCAGCATTCAAAAATGATAAACACATGCAATTTGCAGCAACATGGATGGAACTAGAAGGAATCATGCTCAGTGAAATAAGCCAGAGGGAAAGAGAAAAATATCGAATAATTTCACTTATAACAGGAATATAGGGAAACCAAGTAAGAGACACTCAGCGAGGGAGGGAGCAGATAAGGTCTCAAAATGGGGTAGAAAAAGGCACAAAGGACCATGGTGATAGGTCACGGGTGAACTGGTGGTGGGTTACCCAAGGGGAATGCAAAATGTAAAATCTGTAACAATAAAAAAATTTTTAAAAAAAGAGGAAAGGCAATTGTTACATATGCAGGCTTAATTTAAATATGTAGGATTGAAGTTAGTCAACTTTCATATCTGATTCCCTTGATAGTGGAATTTTGGAGAAGTGGGTAGGACATGTGCACTAATTATAGCAAGAGGTGAGGAGTAAGCTCAGATCTAACAAAATGGATTTCTACCTTGCACAAGTTCCAAACAGTTCGTTTTGGCTGCTTTATGCACTGTGTTGAGAAAGGTTCTGAGGTCAAGTTCAGCTTTTGGGAAATTCATAAGTTACTGATGTGCCATCCTGGTTTGGTGATTTCATTTCCTTTATCCCTCAGTGACAGATGTTTCATGAAAGTGAATACACTGGTTCACATTTCTTCACCAAAATTGTCCTGCTGAATCTTACACACTGATACATCTCCTGCAACCAATCAAGGAAAAAGAAAGCAAATTGCCTCCTTTTGAAGATTCTCAGAGCAATGATAAGTCATTTACAAGACTAAGATAATGAAGAAATACGAATACCCTAAAGTCCAGCTGTGACAAATCAGGTTGTTGACTGGATTTGGGGTAACTCCTGTGGCCTCTCCTCCAGAGGGGGAGATTCCTCTGCCATGTCTAGGTTCTGAGACTCAGTCTGCGCCCATTCTTTTTTTTGTTTGTAGTATCTCTTTCGCTTGGGATCCAGTTGATGCAAGTGCATGTCTTATTTCACATCTTACATCTTATTTCCGTGTGAAGAAATAACTGGTCTGAAGATATCCATCTGAGGTCATCCTGAAGTTACAAGGTGGCCCAGTTCCTCGGTTTTGGATAAAGCCCTAAATGAGTCCCCCTCCTTCAGTGCACAGCCCTTTCAAGGCTGTGACCACTGCGATTATGAATCCTGAAGCTGTTTCTTCTCTCATTTCTCTCTCTACATCCACATCAAACAAACAATCACTTCTAGACCTTCCTCTGGTCTCTGAAAAATCAGGTCATGTCCAGTTTGGATGCCAGGCACACCCCCATAGCTCTCTGTTCAGAACTGCACTCTCTTTTACAGCTCCTTGGTTCATCACCCTACCTGCCACCTCCAGGTACACTGCCTTCAGGCTTCATTCTCATAAATGACCCTTCCACCCTTTCGACCCTTCTGGCTGGACGTGGGAGCGCTGATAGCATCCCTTAGTTATTCTGATCCAGCTTCCATTGAGGGCACCATTTCCCTTTTTTCTAAAAGAATTCTTGCAGTCTCCATGGTGTCTTTCCTCTTGCCCTTGGGTAGCATCTAAATGAATGATAATTTACATTGATTGAGAATTCATGTACCAGAACCCATTCAAACCTCTGTAAGTATTATTGCATTAAATCCTAATCACAATTACCTTACTATTCCCATTTTACAGGTGAGAAGACTAAGGCCCTCTGAGTAATTGTCCAAAGTCAAGTGGTAGATGGGGATTTGATTTTGGCAATCTGATTGTAACTGATTATTTTGCAACCTTGCCATTTGATAAGTCAAAACCATATTTACACAGCAAAAGCAGTTGCTATCTTGACTGGGAAATCTCCCTTGTTTTCTTTCAAGTTCAAGACAACCTTTTTTAATCCCTCTAATGATAAAAAAAATGTTGATTACAGAATTCTCTAATTTTTAAAAACACCCAATGATTGCAGAGGTGTGCTTGCGTTGTGAAAACTGACTGACATGTACACTTGTGATGTGTGCATTTCTCTGTATGAAGGGCATACTTTACAAGTTTATGTAAAAGATACCCCCAATTCCCTTATTCGTATTTTAACTGAGAAAACACACCCCTGCATTACAATTTGCCAAGACTTTTGGGGGACATTAAATTTTGCAACAGTACCTGATCAAATTTAAATGTTTGGGATTAGACATATATTGTGCCAGGCAGGCATGCTGTGCTTGACCCCATGTGCTTTATGTGCTACAGAGGCTGTAAAAAAACTTATTAGAACATTATTTCAATAAGGGGAAGAGAAGTTTGTGTTATTGCAACAACCCTGCACCCTAACTGATTTAACTTGGAAGGTAGCAGATTGTATACTACAGTTTAATGCTGTTTTCATTGGGTTGGAATTTGAGATGTAGTATGATTATAAGAAGGTTTCAGTCATACAGGTATACTAATTAGTTTTTCAGATTCCCAGTTTTCGAAGGCCACAGAAAAGAATAATAAAATGATAGGTATTTGTAATGTAATGCAATTTACTAAAGGCCAGTAATAACATTTATCTAGCATGTATGACATACATGATCTCAGTTAACCTCCATGACAATTCTATGAAGTCATATGATCATTTCTGCACTTTGCACGTCAGGAAGCTGCAGCTTATAATAGTGCATCATTTGCCCAAGGTCAGTCCAGAACTCCATGACCCGTGTTCCTGATTCCTCAAGAAGAAGCCCCGCTACCTCTCATTAACAGCTCGGACCTGGCAACAATCCAGTGGATTAAGCGTTATTGTTTTCCCCACTTTGAACAAGGAAATAGGCCCAGAGAGATAAAGTGATTAGCTAGACGTTTGCAGAGCCCAGACCCAAGCTCAGGTTCTCAGGCTCCAAATCTGTATTTCCTTCCAGTAGATAGTAGCATTGCTCAGCCCCACAATACAATTTATTTATGTTGATAATAGATAAACTAAAGGTGGAAATAACAAGATGATAAAATTCTTTCAACATCCCTTCTTGGAGGATCTCCCTGTGATACTTTTAACAACTCGACAGCCTTAAGGCAGACGTTTCTAGAGCTCTAATTGTAACCATCTTAGTTTTTGACAACAGGGCCAGCCTGGCGCCCCCCGGCCCCCCCATCTAAGCCGTTACTTTTGGAAAAGGAATTAGGACCTGCTTCCGTGGAGCACAGAGTCACACACAAGCAAATATACACCTAAATCTAGTCACTGTGTTCGGTCTAGTCCAATGGTTGGGAAACCCTCTCTGCCCTCCCTCCATCTGTCATACCACTTTACTTTGCTCCCCTCTGCCCCCTGCAATGTTTGGAGATATTTTTGGTTGTCACAACTTTGGAGATGGTGCTTCTGGTATCTTGTGGGCGAGGCCAGGGATGCTACTAACTGACATCCTGAAATGCACTCCTCCCTCCCCCACCCCCAGCAACAAAAAGTCACCTGGTCCAAAATGTGAAGGGTGCCAAGGTTGAGAAGCTTTTGTCTAGTTAATTCTATTAAACACACATCCGTGAAGTTGTTTAGGATTAAACTGACCTTGGAGATTATGGCCAAGTAACGAAACCTAAGGTGTACTCCAGAGAGTCGGATACTAATCCATAATATTTATTTATTTAGAAGTTATACCAGACCCATTTCCAATGATGATTTTGGCTTAATGCACCATAAATGCACACACAAGACAGTTAAAGCGAAGAATTTTAAAAGATCAGTAACTATTGAGACAGTGGGAGAAAGAACGTACGTTCAACTTCTGCTAGTCACTGAGGATTTTCTGTCTAATTCTTTAAAAATCACATTGATTTGTCTCCTCTCCTTATTTAAGCACTGTGTTGGTACAAGCCAGGTTTTCATTTATTCTAGACCAATATGAATTGGAAAGGAAGACTTGAGAAATTCCAATAGTTACCTCCCTACCTCCTTGGAGAGGCAGGATCCTCAGGTTTTCAGAGTTCAAATGTTAAGGTTGACCTTTTAAGAGACAATGAGATTACTTTTCAGCCTGAAGTAGAAAAAAACATAGTATGATTGAGCAAAGGAAGGGTGAGGGGGATTGGAATAAGAAAGTTGCTCAATTAGTCCTTTGAGGGGAGGCGTTTCATTACTTTGTTTGAAATACTGCCAAATTCCAGAGCTTCATTCATAATCATATACAAATGCAAGTATAAAAATCCCTTAACATCCATGGATATGGTGTGTGCCATGCTACCACAAAACTGTCAAATAAGAAAACACAGAAGAAACCTCTTTATTTTATCTCTACTATAATGTACAATGCCTCCATATAATACTATAATATATAATGGCGTGATAATAAATTTCCTATATTCATAGTATTTGCACACTGCTCAAAGGGAGCTAAATGTTTTATCTTGTTTTTTTTAATTGAGATATAATTGGCATATATAATATTAGTTTCAGATGTACATGACTTGACTCTTTTGTCATTTTGAATGACTTTGAACATTATCCAATAGAATGTCAATATTAATTGAATATCTAGATTCCAACCTCTTATCTTACACCAAAATAAAAATCACAAATGGTAACTAGGTAAATATAAAACATAGAAGCTACAAAAATACAAGAAGAAAATTGTAGGTATATTTATAATCTTGGTCTTCTTAAAGCATGGGAGGCAGGAACATATAGGAAAACACCAATAGATGTGACTACTTTTTTAAAAATTTTATCTCCAATAGAATCTGAGCTTCCCCTTTGCTCAACAGGGTTTTGATGGCTATTGAATGTGGTTTTTGTTTGTTTGTCTGTTTTATAGCTAGGTAGTTGGTTAGAAAATTCCAAGTTATTATGCACCTGCTATTATTATTGTGTAATTTATGTCTAAAAGTTGAAGATTTCTTTCAAAAGTGCTTCTGATGGTAAACTTCCAATTCTTCAGTTTATTTCTGGGATTTTCACTAATTTATATATTTTTTTCTTTAGCATTTATGCCACTTAACCTTCTCAACAATCACACCAAGTATTTTCTTTTTTTTTTAAGACTTATTTATTTATGCATACAAGCTGAAGTGTAGGCCAGAGGTATGGGGTGGTGAGAGGATTCACCAGAGACAGAGTGGGGAGCAGAACAGGCAGATGGACCAAAGTACACAGCTGAGGGGAGCAGTGGGCAAGGTGGGCGAGGCAGGAGATGTCTGCTGCGCCATGTGGGAATCTCCCTGGCGAGTTATTGAACTTGTGCTGCAGTGGCTCTGGATAGCTTCATAGTGCTGCACTTAACCCATTGTGCCACCAGGGAGGCCCAAGTATTTTCTTTATTTCTGAGAAACACCAGGGTTCAAAAAGCCCAAGTGCTTTGTCCAAGGCTATACAATTAGTGTCTATGGACATGGGACATCGATGCCTAGAGCTTGAGAAAGACCCACCAAAATACATCACCTATCAACCCCACAACCTTGAACTACCCGGAGACACCTTGGGTCCTATATTCTGCATCTGCATTGACTAGATGCTAGGACTCTATCTATTTCCTTTTTCCAGAGTTCACTCAGAAAATGAATTTGAGTGTACAAAGATCCTTTACGCAGTCCACCGTGATAGGCACCGTGATAAAGGCTTTGCATGAATTCCTTCAGTCTTCTCAACTGCTCTATAAAGTAGGTGTTAATACCTACTTTTGCAAAATAGGGAACTAAGGTTCTGAGAAGTTATGAAACTTGCCCAAGGTGCCTCAATTGAAAAGGACTGACATTTCTGAGGTGTCAGAATCCAGGTCAGCTTGCCTCTAATCCTCTCCACCATTTCAGAGAGTGGAGGAGGATAGAAATGGAAGGGCGATCTATCAGTGAATCATAAACCAGAGTACTCTTCGTAATGTTTGATGGTTTTGAATTTTAGACAATTATTTGGTTAAAATATTTTAATTTTGCGTAAATATCTAAAACATGATTTTGAATGTCGCTGATTTTGTTTTATGCGCATTTTAACAACCAAGCACCTGCTGACACAAGTAGTTGAGTGACTCCTCAACTTTGGACTTCTAAAGCTAGGGTCAGCAAATGACACTCTGGTGGCTAGTCCTGCCCACCTCTTGCCTCTGTGAGGCCCACAAGCTAAGCCTGTTTTCACATTTTTCTAATGGTGAGAAAAAATCAAAAGAATATTTTGTGACATACGAAAAGTACATGGAATTCAAATGTCAAGGCCCATATATAAAAGCTTTATAAGAACACAGCCAGGCTCATCTGTTTACATATTGTTTGTGGCTGCTTTTGTGCTACAGCTGCATAGCTGAGAAGTTGTGACAGAGAACTGCACGGTCCACGGAGCTAAGATATTTATTATCTGGGCTTCTCTAGAAAAAGTTTGCTGACCCCTCTTTTACAGCATTTACACATTCAGACACAATCTGAGCTTCTACATTTTTTTTTACAAAATTCTGGAAAAAAATTTCTCCCCATCCCCAGAAAGAATATGAAGGAAGTCTTGCTCGAAAATAAATAAATAAATAAATAAAATTGACAGCCTGGGCACAACCACAATGGTTTCAGTGCCTGATCAGTCCAGCTTGAAAGGCTGCGTTCCCCACTCATATTTTAAATACATTAGAGTTATCTCTGAGATGGTAAAGCTGGGTCTTGCTACCCAAGTTGTCCTTCCGTTATTCATCTTGACTGCGTTATGGGTTTAGTTTCACAACATTATGAGTTCATCCAAGCTCTTGAATCATTTATAGGGATTTTCATTTCGCTCTCAAACTCTTAAACACTTTCTCCACTGTGATTTTTTTTTTTAACATAAGGCTCAGAGAACTAAATGGCCTACACACATAAAATAAAGCCCATACTTTAAATTTTTAAAGCTATTAGAAACCAGAATTTCTAAAAATTGCTTCTTCTTGAGAAACTAAACTTAATTTTGCAGGTCACAGAAGTAAGAAAATCCCTTCATGTCTAATGATCTCAAAGCACCTCTGGTGGAAATACATAACAAGGTAAAGAACGTCTGTTTATTTTTAAATATTGTTTATTTCTTGTCAGAAATACTATTTAATGGAAAAGATGTGACTAGTAACAAATAAGAGTCCAAGGCTATTTCTGGTTCTGCCAATGACTCACTTTGACTTTGGGCAAATCATCTCACCACTGTTGCTCTTTATCTGCAAAAACTGGACTTCATGCCTATGGGAGTTGCATGGCTAATCAATGCCTGAAAAATGCGTAGTGGCAGATGCTACAAAAGTGCTGAGCCTTAAAAACAAGACCACCCCCACCCCCCATTTGTATTCAGTTGAGGTTGGGGTTTATTGTTATTTAACATTCGAAGGCCGACACTATGTTAAGTCCAGCGTGCTGCACAGAACAGATAATATCACTGTCCAGTAGGGATTTAAAGAAAAAATTTAGGATTTTGGACTTTTCTTTATTGTGGTTGAGGGTTATTTTAGAATCCAGTAGGACATCCACACAAAACCATTAAGCTTTAAGTTGAAAACTACAGATTTAAAAATCTAAATAAACCCCCTCCAAAAAAAAGGCCCTCCCCCGCCCCGCCAAGAAATGTCTCAAAACAAGAATTCTTCAGATGTTTTTTTTTTTTTCCCCTCCCTGCAGTTCTCCATGTTACAGTCCTTGGAGGTAGAATAGGCATAAAATACTTTCACTAATAAAATATGACAAACCGCCGGATTATACGTGGCCGATTCCCAGTGATTGCCCTGCTACACAAAGCAGAAAAGTAAATGCCATCATCCCCCTTAGAACAAAAGAATTTAGGAATAAAAAACATGGAGAGGGGGGAGAAAGCAGCAATAAATAAAGGTGAGCGAAGGACCCAGTCCCCCGCCCCTCCCCGAAGCGAGTGTGGGACTAAGTACGGCTAATAAAGTGGTTCAAGGGTAGTTATTTGGAAAGGGGGCGGGGTGGCGAGGGGAGGGAGCGGGCGAGCGGCGGCCGGGGATTGCATGTTGCATTCGACTTGAGGCTGCATCTTTCTCCTGTTGCCTGGACCATGCTCCCCCATTGCAGTGCTTCCCGTTGCTTCTCTTCGCTCGCGCCCTCGCGGCTTTTCTTTCCCCCCTCCAAACTGCTGTTGCACTGGAGGGAGTTGGGGCCGCTCCGGAGCCCCTTTGCAGCTCCTGCCGGCGGGAGGGGGAGTTGGGCTCGGGCCGCGGAGTTGGGGGGGCCGCAGCGGCTCCGGCCTCGCCTCGGCTGCAGCTACCAGGGAGCCGAGCTGCAGCGCTGCACGGGCCCATCATTGCGGCGGCACCGGAGTTTGGCCGCCGCCGCTCCGTGCTCAGCCCCATCACCGCCGCCGCCGCCGCCGCTGCACTGGAGTTTGGCTGCTGCTGCCCTACTTCACTCTAGTTTAGTTTCACTCACTTTACATCCGGGTTTTTTCCCTAGGCAATGGGGGCCGCAGCACACCCCGTTCCTTAGGCAAAGTGAAATAAATTCGCCGCACCGACACGTCAAGTAGTCCGCCCGCCCGAGCGCCGCCGCGGGCCCCCGCCGCCCCCCCCGCCGCCGCCCCGCCGCCCCCGGGGGGCACCCGGGCGTCCCGGGAGTCGCGGACGGAGGCGCGGGGGCCCGGGCCGGCCGCCGTACAACTCCGCCCGGCGGCCCCCTCCCTCTCCGCCGTGCCCCTCTACCCCGGCGCCTCCTCTCTCCCCTCCCTCGTCCCCGCTTTCCCAGCCCCAGTCCCTCTCGCCCGGCTCTCGGGAGTGGCGGGGGCGCGCACGGCGGCGGCGGCGGCGGGCCGACGGGGCCGCGCGGCGGGCTCCCGCGCGGGCGAGTGTGTCTGGGCCTGGGCGGAGGGATCCCCGGGCTGAGGCGGCGGAGGTGCTGCGGCCCGGGGCCGGGTGGTGAATGGGCTGGTGGTGCTCGCTGCTGCTGCTGAGAGGAGGAGGAGGAGGATGAAGAGTTGGGCTTGTTTGTCTCCCACAGTTTCTCTCCTGCTGCTCTGATTTCCCCCCCCCATTCCGGCCCGGGGCCTGTGTGTGTCTCTCCTGGAGGAGGAGGAGGATCCAGTTCCTCCCCCCACCCCTCCTCCCCACCCCCCCTTGCCTGGGGAAGAGGAGGAAAGAAACAGCCCAGAGAGAGAGAGTGAGTGAGTGAGTGAGAGAGAGGGAGAGGAGAGGAGGAGGAGGAGGAGGGAGAAGGGAACAACCTACCATCTTAACACACTAATATCTAAAAAGTGCGAGAGGCCCAGAGCAGCAGCAGAAGCAGCAGCAGCAGCTCCAGCTTCTTCCCTCCCTCCCCATGAAGAAGAGTTCCCTCCTCCTCCTCCTCCTGCTTCTCCTGCTCAGAGTTCCTGCCTCCAGCTGCCAGGGGGGACAGCCAGCCAGCAGCAGGAGGGTGCAGTATCCCAGCTTTTCCGTTCTCTCTTCTCACTCTCCTCTCTCTCTTTTTTTTCTGGAGTAGCTCTATTTCCCCTCCCTCCCCCTTCCCTCTCTCCCCCTCTCCCTCTCTGTCTTGTCTCTGGTGTTTGTCTCTGGGAGGAACTGGGGCTGCTTGCTTGGAGTTTGTTGTGGGGGGGAGGTAGGGGGAGGGGAGGGGTGTGTGGGAGGGAGGAGGGAAAGGGGGGTGTTCTTGTCAGGACCCCTCAGTCAACTTGAGATTTGAGCAATAACTTCCCCTTCGGGGCGCCCCCCTGCGTGCCCTTCCTATGCCTCCCCCCTTAAAAAAAAGACAATGGAAAAACCTTGTCTCCCCCCTTCCTCCCCTCTGCCCTCCACCCCTCCCCACGATAAATTGGAAGTAAGTTTATGAGCAGCCTCGGGAGCCTGGACGCTGAGTGCAGGGCCGGAGCGGGTGACAGAGGCGGCGCGCCGGGGGTGGCGGGGAGGGGGCGTCACATTGTCCCGGCGGGGGGCCGGGGAGGGGGCCGTCGGCGGGGGCGGGGGG
>PVIJ01019710.1:0-22829 GCA_004024925.1 Scalopus aquaticus
AGAGAATCTCGGCTGAAGATAGTGATTTGTGGGTCATTGTGGAAGCCTTGGTAATGGGTCCTGAGATGAACAGAGGGTCCGGGACTGAGGACTGATTCCTCAAGGCGCTGATATTTAAGAGTTGGTGTGTGTGTGTGTGTGTGTGTGTGTGTGTGTGTGTGTGTGTGTGTGTGTGTGTGATCCTACACACATACCACAAACCATAGAGGCAACAACAAGGCACCATCATAGACAACAGGAGAACCAGATCAGAGACTGAGGGTGTGGTCCGTGGGGCTGGGGGTTAGTTTGGCTCTTGTGTTTTTCTGAGCGAAGGGATATGGTTTAGAACCCACTGACCATGCTACTCTTCCAACTTCACTGTGTCCACATCAGTGTGAAGCCCTCCGAAGCCCCTAAGGAACTCGTGATCCCTTTGATCCAGAATGGCCATCGCAGACAGCCACTGGCCCAGGCCCCTGGACCATCCACAAACACTGATGTCTTGGTGGATGGGGTGCTGTCTCAAGCTGTGAAAGAGCTCATTGAGGGTGAGTGACCTCCCTCCTCCCTTTGCCTTGCTCCAGTGAAAGAAGGGGAGGAAGGTGGAAGGATAGGGTGGGACCTCATTGCGCCCTCCCATTCTTCCTTAGAATCCAAGAAGTCTCTGGAGGAGAGAGAGAATGCGGGTGTCGACCCCACGCTCGCTATCCCCATGATCCAGAAAGGATGCACCCCCAACGGGGAAAGGGCAGACAGCGAACCCCGGGCTGAGACAGTGAGCTGGCCCCTGATTCCCCTCTTGCCCCAGCCTCTCTTTGCCCAGATTTTCCTTCCTGTGCATAGCAGGGAGAGTCTGTGTGTCGAGGCCTGCTGCCTATCCATTCTTCCATCCTTTTTGGAAGCATTAACAAATGAATCCATATACTGAGGTGTGAAAAGTACTTGGATTCTGGGATTATCTAAATGATATGAGGAGCAAAGGGAGCAAGAAATATAAAGACCCTAAAAGGTAGACACTGCCTGGAGTGCCTGAGGAACACCTAGGAGCCCCTGCAGCTGGAATGGAATGAGTTGGGAGGGTGGGGGAGATAGATGAGGTTAGAGGGGGCCAAACCAGGCAGGGTCTTGTGGGCCATGGTGAGAACTTTGGCTTTTTTCCTGAATGAGGTAAGAGCCATAGGAAGGCTCTAAACAGAGAAGACCTAAAACTTACGATTTATGATTTGACAGTATCTCTCTGGCTGCTGTGAACAGAACACACTAATAAGTGAAGATGAAAACCAGAAAACTAGTAGTCCAGGCTTGAGATGCTGGAGACTTAGGCCAGAGGGAGGAATGATGCCTGGAAGGGCAAATAGGGTTTAGTGAGCGAGGGAAGAGCAGAGTGGGTACTTCTAATGGCAGTAGTGACCCAAGCAATGGCGTGGTTGCAGAAAATCAGTGTGCTTTGTGTCCATCAGTGAGGCAACTTGTATGTCTGGAGTGGATATAAAAAGGGAGATGAAAAATAAACGAATTGAGGGAGTAGTGCTGGAAGGTGATGTGGCTTGTGTATACAGAAGGAACTGCCTTTCATACCCATGGACCCTCCTGTTCACCCCTTTGTCACAATTTTTTGTTTTTGCAAAGCTTCTTTGAGGCCTAGTTCTCCTATGGTCCCAGACCATTCTACTCTTTCAGCTGAACTGTTCTCATCAGGCTTCAGATGTCCTCTGGTTTCTTTCATCTTGAAATATATATTTTTTTTAATTTAAAAAAAGTCTTCACTGTGTCCTGTTCCAGCTTTGGCCTCATTTCTCTAATTTTCCCTGTTACTTGATCACAGTTCTAGCCAGCCTTCTTCTCACTCAGCCTGAAAACCTTAGCGTCACCCGTGATTCTCTGCTTTATTTTATACCCCATGTACAATCTATCAGCAAAATTCTATCACATCGTTTTTCAAAATACATCCAGAATCTGACTTCTCACCATCACCACTGCCCCCACACTGGTCTGAGCCACCAGCATCTGATTCAGACTATTTCGCTGACTTCCTCGCTGGCTTCCCACTGGGCTGCCGCCTCTCATGGTTCCTGCCCAGTTCTCCTGGTTAATCTCTGACCGCCCCTTTCTGCCTCTTGTCTCTATTTCAGTCAAGTTGACTTTCATGATTCTCTTCACTTGGGTCTTATTCTGCCTCGGGCCCGTTGTTCTTGCTGCTCTTTCTGCTTGGGGCACTTCGCGCATAGCCTCATGTCTCTCTCTCATCTCCTTCTGGTGTCTGCCCAGATACCAGCTCAGTGATACCCCCTTCTCTGTCCCTCTGCATCTCCGTAGCCTGCTTTATTTTTCTTCATGGAACATACCGTCACCTGATGTATCACATCTTATGTATTTATTGTTCTTCTCGATCACTAGACCATAAGCCCAATAAGATAAGGGGTTTTTGGTTTGTTTTGTGTACTGCTTTATCACCAGCACCCCGAACGGTACCTGGCACAAGTAGGTGCTTTAAACTGAATATGGACGAGGAAAGTGAGAGATGGCAAAACTCACCCTTGAGCTCGCTGGAAAAGCAGCAAGTGGGCAATAGCAAGTATGCCGCACGGGGCCTGGTTTAAACCCAGCCTGACTTCCCTCTCTGCCCGAACCCTAGATGCCGGAGGAGGCTGATTATGAGGCAGTCCCTGTGGAGGCCTATGGGCTGGCCATGCTGCGGGGCATGGGGTGGAGACCCGGCGAGGGCATCGGCCGCACCTTCACTCAGTGAGTCCTGGGGTAAGGGCAAGGGCACAGCAGGCAGGGGGAACAAGACCACGCATGGTTACCACGCAAACAGAACCACCCAGACGGGAGAAGACTCACTGAGGACATTTCAGTCAACAGTGTTCCCAAGAGGCTCTACCCCACAGCTTAGACGGGTAGTCGGCTGGGTTTGTGTAACCACATGACACTTGCACAACACCTTTCCCATAATATGTCCCCGTCACTCAGCTACATGTGACTACGCTGTCCTGAGCACTTCCAGAGCCCCTTCCACTGCTATTTCAAACTCCTCTTTGCCCTCTGAAACTCCATGTCCATAAGGATTGCCCCTCTGGGCACCAGCTTTCTCATCTGAAAAATGGAGACAGTAGCAGTACTGACTTTCCAGGTCTGTTGTGGGAGTTAAGTAAAATTATAAACATGAAGCACTTACAGTCGGCCCTGGCCCCAAATCAGCATAAGCTAAACATTTGCTATTATCACTTAGATTTACAGTCCCTTCTCTGCAGTTCTCAACACCAAAGAATTCTGAAAAGTACACATTTTTTCCGTAAACCATTCGGCAGCCAAATGTGACCTGAATTGACACTGAGCATCTTATAGTCTGTTTCCCCTGTGTGGTCTGACTACCTGTATGATTTCCCCGTAGGAGTATTAGTGCATTGGCTACAGGGATATGCCTCAGATCCTACTGTCGATACAATGTAATAGATGGTATACCAGCATGTTCTAAGGTTGCACCAAATGAAATGGCCTAATATGAGACCTGGAAGGGTATTGTCAACATTGCTAGGGTTGGGAAGAATGGGGTATTGAAGACACTTGCTTCCCCACCCCCAGCAAGCCTATGTTCTGTGTTCCCTACAGAGTGGTGAAGCCCCGTGTCAACTCACTGAGGCCCAAGGGGTTAGGGCTGGGCGCCAGCCCGACTGAGGTCCAGGCCCTGGCCCCCGCTGGCCCCCACCGCCTGCCAAAGCCAGATGCAGACCAGGAGAAGGATGAGAAAGACCAGCCCAAAGGACTGGTGCCTGGAGGTGCCGTCGTTGTTCTTTCTGGCCCTCACCGAGGCCTCTATGGGAAGGTCAGAAGCCAAGAGTACTTGGAGCCCAAGACAGGCGGCAGGGGAAAGATTGATGTGAGGGTTTGGGGTACAAAGGCTGAAAGTTCTGTCTTTCAGACCTGCCTGGCCCACTGCCTCAGTAGGTAACTCGGGACTACTTGCTGGGCCTTTCTGAGCTTCAGCTTACAGCTGAAAGGGAGAGCATGCCATGTACCCATAAATGCCCAAGGGTTAAATGCTTAAAATATGTCCAAGCTCTACAGTCTGCTGGGGAAACATGGATAAGGCTTATTGGCGATAAGGGTGGTTCTCTTGGTCCTAGAAATGTGAATCAAGTTCACTCAACCCCTGCCTGCCTTCCTCGCCCAAACACTAGGTGGAAGGTCTTGACCCTGACAATGTTCGGGCCATGGTCCGTCTGGCCAAGGGAAACCGTATGGTGACTGTTAGTGAGTACTGCCTGCGGCCCATCTCTCAGCGGGAGTTTGAGAAGAACTCCCTGGATCTCAGTGAGTGAACTCTTAACTAGCTGGGGGATTTGGAGAAACTAAACATTCCTGGAGGGAATAGGGTCTGTCTCAAGGAGAGAGGGGTCAGATCTGCAGAGAGGAAGGGTGGTGATCTGCCTGGCAGGTGTGACTTAGAGCCAGAGGTCAGGAGACCAGAATGAAGATGAGGGGTTTATTCCATTTGGTTGAAGAAAGGTTGACCTAGTAACCCTGGGTCTTGAGCCTATTTGGGGATTGGGGGAGAAGCAGGTATTCCATTTCCTACCCTCAGGATGTCTATCTGGAGGGCTAAGCCTCCGCCTGGGAAGTAAGAGCAGCTAGGACTAGGATGTGACTGGGGAGGAAGGCATTCGAGGCATTCCAGGTGTGGCAGATGGGGGATGGAGGCCAGCAGAGCACTCTGGGACCCCCAAGCCCACACTAAGCCATTGACTCTGGTAAGCATTGTCAGCGTGGGCTGAAGTGATCGCAGAAGGCTTCCTGAAGGAGGCCAACAAGGTTGAAAGGAAAAGGGTGAGCTTTCTAATAGCCCAGGCAAAGGCATGATGATGAGAGGGGACACTTTGCCAGATGGTAGGTGGCCCAAGAATGAGATGTGGCCTGAAAAGAGAGAGTGAGTCTCTGAGACTTTCCTGGTTCTCCCCCTACCTCCTTGAACAGGACAGGTGAGCAAAACTTGCCAAGCACAACAGAATGGAACAGCCTCATCATCGAAGGCCCAGCGAGATCAGAACCTCCACGTCCGGTGGGAGGACTCAGAGAGGAAGCGGAAATACCTTCCAGACCGGTAGGACCCTGGGCATCTGGCTGGGGTATGAGAAAGTTAGGTATGATGATCTAACCTTGTTAAAACTCCTGGGAAAACTACAGTGACAGTCCATTCCGGACAATTTTAAGATCTGAACCAGGACTGAGGTCAAAGGGGAAAAAGCGGTATAAGTGACATAATTGAATATATTAAATGGGGTCACCTATAAAATGAATGTATAAAATGGAGGCTGGTTGAGAAAGGTGAAGAGGCTCCAGCTGTCAGGAGACTTCCGGAGCAAGCCAGGCACACAGAAAGAACTAAGAGCAGCATTAGGGGTGGATTTCACAGTGTCAGCAAAGGTGGGGTGACTGGAACTCTTGTCTATGAAGAGCTAAGCTTTGTGTCTGTCTGTCCCCTTCTCACAGACAAGATGGGCCTGTAGCCAAGAGTGAGAAAGCGGCCCCCAGGAGTCAGCACTGGCTACACAGGGACCTGCGCGTGCGGTTTGTGGACAAGCTGCACAAGGGCGGCCAGTACTACAACACCAAGGTGGGAACCTCACAGCCTGGGTCCCCTTCCTCTCCCAGGGACTGGGCCCCCTTAACTCTGCAACATTCTCACATCCCCTGACTCTACCCAGATGACGATCGAAGATGTCCTGAGCCCAAATACTTGTGTGTGTCGGACAGATGAAGGCCGAGTCCTAGAAGGTGAGTCTGGAGGGATGGCCTCTGGGCCATTACCATCCTGGAGGCTGGTTGAGGAAGGTGACTTAGACCAGGAGCCTGCCCGGCAAAGACTGAGAGGCTGGACAGCGTGCAGGTTGCTGGCAAGGCCCAGGAGCCCCTAACACAACATTAGAGGCTTTTGTGGTGGTGATGGCCTGAGCTGCACTTTCCCCATCTATAAATTAGCATGTGGATCACCTCTCCCTCCCTCTTGTGACAGGCGCCTACTTATTGACTCCTGGTGCTGGGAGCAGGGCCTATGACATTCCCACAGCAATCGATGTCTGTTGCCACCACCACCACCATCATTGTGCACAAACCCTCCCTTCCTTACAGTTATTTCTAGAAACTGCTCCTTAGGCTTCTTCATCTATGAAATGGGTTTGGTGGGACGCCTATCTGTCAACAGGGACAATCAGGGAATACAGGAAAAGCCCTTAAGGGGACCATCGCTGGGGCTGGCCCTCGCTTGGACCTTACTCCTCTCTCTTCATCTGCAGGCCTGAGGGAAGACATGCTGGAAACCTTAGTCCCCAAGGTTGAGGGCGACCGGGTGATGGTGGTGCTGGGACCACAGGCTGGAAGGGTGAGTCCCAGACCTGGGAATGGGGGCCGGGGGTCTGCTGGGCGTGTCCCAGGGCCTGGACTGGCCTTGCTGACTACCTGTCCCTACTAGGTGGGCCGTCTGCTGGGCCGGGATAGAGCACGGAGCCGGGCCCTGGTGCAGCTGCGGAGAGAGAATCGGCTGGTAGAGCTTTACTATGACGCTGTCTGCCAGTACGTGGGCCCCAGTGACTCGGAGGAAGACTGACCCGGCCACCCACTGCCACCCCAGGCCCCCACCGGTCCTGTACAGTATGAAAAGCCTGCCTTTGCCAGGTGGGGAGATCGCAGCTCTTGCATCCACTTGCAGTGCAGCCTGGGGCAGGGGCAGGACACTGCGAACAGACCCAGTATCTGCCAGAATTTAGTGCATAATAAAAAGTATTTTAAACACTTGAGTAAAATGAAGAGCTCCTAAGCAGTGGGAATGGAGGGGGGAGTCATTCCATTTGCCAGCTCCGCCTCTCTGACTGGGCTGCAGGACGGGTGAAAGGCTCCCTTCGCTCACACGCTCACTCTTGAAATTACAAGCTATGAAACCCACCCCCTGAGTAGATGCAGTGGTGTCTGGGAAGGCCTCATCTCCCAACAGCTTCCCCTTGAGCAGGGGACGGGCAGGGGTCTAGAGGAGGCGCTCCTGCTCATAAATAGGGTGCCTTGGCACCACTCGTCAGAGCGGTCAATTTCCGGGCCCTTGTTTTAGTCCCAAACTTTGACTTGCGGTAAAAAGTTTTGTCTGTCTCAGGTAGAATTTCTTTGGTTGCTCTCGGTGCCTGTAGTCTCAGAAAAGGTCATTGCAGAGAAGCCTCAAAGGGCTTACTGTGATCACCTGAGTTACGGGGGAAGTCAAGGTTGTTTCTCAATCGTCCTCTCTCACCAAGTCATTGATGTAATCGTGTCTGAGTTAGATCTGGGCCATGAATATGAACTTGGGATGTGTCAGCCTGTGACGCCGTGCTGGAGGATCCAAACACGCCCTCTAGAGCAGGGACAGGGACAGCTGCTGTCCTGCCAGAGGCGCCCGTGCTCAGGGCCACAGGGAACCCACAGAGCGGTGAGGTGAGGTGGCCGCGGTATTGCCCACGTGCCAGAAGTATGGGGTGATTCGAAAACCTTCCAATATAGTCACCCCAAGATGGAGTGCCCCTTCCCAGACTGCTTTCTTTACTTATCTTTAATTGATTCCAGAACTCATCTTTTTCCAAGATTGGCCAAACAAGGCTGTTAGGTCAACAGTAGGGGAACATACCCCCAGCCCCAGTTCCTCCAGTTCTCAAGCATCTTTGTGATTGCACACATCACCCCAGGAAATCCAGGCAAGGTTGTACTTGTACTTTTCACCCTGGGGAGAAGGGTTGAGAGGTCTAGAGGCTCCCAGTGTGGCAATTCTGTGTGTGCTGCCCCCAATCCAAGTCTGCCTGTTTCTCCAGATCCTAATTAACCCATCTTGGTAACACTCCGGGAGACGGGCTTCAAGCTCCCAGGGAATGGCTCCAGTCCCCTCTGTCAGCCCTGCAAGTTGGCATCATCTGGCAGTTTTAGACAGTTTCACCATCTCTCTGCACCACGACACTTGCAATAGTTCTCCCATTAGATTCCGCTTCCCTGGAGTTAATGTCTCTCCCCAGCCTTCCTTTTGCAATGCAGCCTGAAGTTCTTGAATACAGCCTTGTGTCCAGAACGCCTAGCCCTAGTCCGTGCACTTGGTCTCCCCTGACAGACCTTCAGGCCTTTTTCTTTTCCATTGAAAGGATCCCGCCTGCTCCCTCAGGTTGAGGACAGGGCTCCTTACATTCCAAGAAGTATGGGCGACATTAGGAGACTTTCCCAGTCTGTCCCTTGTCCACTGTGCACAAACAAAGGCTTGGTTCTAAAGACCCTTTGAGTCTGTGTGGTTTTCTCTCGGCTTGCTGTCTGGCATTGCCTGCTGCCAAGGTCACCCCTTAGGTAGCAGTTGCTGCAGCAACAGCTTCTGTGAGCCCGTGAATTCTCTGCGGACCACTCACAAGCCAGGGACTGTGACCGTACAACTTGTCCAGACTGGCTTATTCCACATCACAGCCACTGAGCAAAATGTGGGTGAGAAAGCATTTGTCTGTTCTGCCAAGTTCCAGAAGTTTCCCTGGCAGGGTGCTGCCTCTCAAAAACTGAGCTATGAATTTGTGACAACAGACTCAAAAGGCCACTTTGTGTTGCAGAAAGAAGCTATTTGGGTGGTTGGGACTGCTCCTGGGACCAAGTTGGTGGCAGATGTGTATAGGTAGACTTCTGACATTCCTTCTGCTGCCAGGAGGATGTTGCCCTTCACTCCCTCATTGGCACCACTTAACCTACATGTTACAAGTGGCACTATGCAGACGGATGAAGTATCCAACAACTTGGAAAGTGATAGGAGGAAGAGTAGGCTCTCACCAAACGCCCCAGTTGCCCCAATTCATTCAGTAAACATCTAGTGAGCGCCTCCTCTGCGTGCTAGTCATACATTCAAGAGTAAATCATTCACTCAACAGGTATTGAGTCCCTATTATAAGCCAGATCTTTTACCACTTCCTGGAAGAGTTGTGGTTGCCAGAAGATTACCACACACCACCAGCAAAGGGACAGAAGCATTGAATGTATCCTGTTTCCCCACAGCACCTCATGAGAGGACTAACCCCATGATTTTGCTCACCAACCTTTTGTCCTAAGTGTCCACCCTAGAGAAATAGTTGGGCTTGTATATACAGGAAGGCATTTATTTGAGAATAGGAATCACAATTTCATGCACGACCAAGGAATAGTTCCAAGGTCTGTGCCATCAGGGTTGGAATAGGGGAGTTTTAAAGAATTGGGCAGGGAAATGCTATGAGTTTAAAGTTGTTTGCTATGAAACTGGCTTTGGTTCCTAAGTTTATCTGTCTGATTGGTGGGCAGAAAGACTCCTGAGAGAAGGTTGTGGTGTTGGAGTCTGCTACCAGATCAGCTGATGTTTCTTGTTTCTCGCAGTTGCTGAATTGTTAAGTCACCCTGTCTAATTTTCTCCCACAAGTCTTAGCATGGCAGTTTAGACACAAGATAGAGTCTGTTTGCTTCAAAGCAAGTTCCACATGAATTTCCTCATAATCTCATCCCATCCTTGTCTCTAGAAGTGCTTTAAGTCATTAGGAAATTGCAAATTAAAAAACAAAACAATGAGGTACCACTGCACACCTATGAGAATAGCAAAAGCACAAACTACCGACAAAGCCAAACGTTGGCAAGGATGCGGGGCAAATGGAGCTCACGGTCACTGCTGGCAGGAATGCAGAATGGTGCAGCAAACGGCCACAGTGGCCTGGCCATTTCTTACAAAACTGGACATATTCTTACAAGATTCAACCTTCACCCTCCTTGGTATTTACCCAAAGGAGCTGAAAACTTATGTCCACACAAGAACCTACACTCAGAAGTTTACAGCAGCTTTCCTCAAAATTACTAAAACTTAGAAGCAAACAAGATGTCCTTTAGAACAGGAGTGGATACACTGTAATACATCCAGACAATGGAATATTATTCAGCACTTAGAAAAAAAAAGTTATCAAGCCACAAAAAGACACAGAGAATGCTTAGACGTATATTACTAAGTAAAAGAAGTCAATCTGAGAAGGCTAAATACTATATGATTACAACTATATGAAATTCTGGAAAATACAAAGCTATGGAGACAGTAAAAAGTGGTTGCCAGGATTTAGAGGGGAGGGAAGGGTGAATGGGTAGAACACAGGATTTTAGGGCAGATATATGATACTATAATGATGGCTACATGTCATTTTACATTTGTAAAAACCCAAAGGTAGTCTAGCACTAAGAGTGAATGCTAATATCAGCAATCGACCTTGGGTGAAAATGGTGTGCATTGCCAGTGAGTCTATGTTCACGATTCTAACCATTATTCCACGATGGCAATAGAAAAGATGTTCGTGGGGAGGAGGAAGGAAACAGGAAATGTATTTTCCACTCAATTTTCCTATAACTCTAAAACTGCAATAGGGGCCTCCCTGGTGGTGTAACAGGTTAAACGCAGCACTATGAAGCTGTCCAGAGCCACCGCAGCACCAGTTCGATACTCGAGATTCCCACGGAATTCCCAGGGAGATTCCCGCATGGTGCAGCAGACCTCTCCTGCCTCGCCCGCTGCTCCCCTCAGCAGTGTATTTCTGATCTGCCTGTTCTGCTCGCAACTCTGTCTCTGGTGAATCCTCTCACCTCCCCCCCACACCTCTGGCCTACACTCCAGCTCTTGTATGCATAAATAAATCAATCTTTTTTAAAAATTATGGTGTTAGTTACACAACTCTAAGTATACCAAAAAAATTTAATGTACACTTTGAATGGTATGGTATGTGAATTGTATCTCAATAAAGCTGTTATTTGGGAAAAAAAACAATCAAGTAAATAAGGGTGGAGGGTTCCCAGGGCCAGGCAGGATGAAAGCTTTGTCCCCAGCGCCTGACAGCTGAGTGGTCCAAGGCAGACCCTCTGATAAAAAAAGAAAAAGATGGTGGTGCAGCGGTTGAGCGCTGAGCTGTGGAGTGTCTTTCCGTCGATCTACCTGTTCTGTCTCTGGTGAATCCTCTCACCACCCCACACCTCTGGTCTGTACCCCAGCTTGTATGCATAAATAAATAAATCTTAAAAAAAAAGAAAAAGAATTAGGAAAAGGGCCTCCCTAGTGGCACAAGGGGTTAAGTGTCAGCACTATGAAGCTATCCACAGCCACTGCAGCAGGAGTGAAAGGCAACACTAGGGAGACCCCATCACCATCATTTTAGAATATTTTCAACAGACCCCAAAAAGCTTCATAACCTTTGGCAATCATTGCCCTTTTCTCCTCAGTCACCCTTCCATCCCTGGCCGAAGCAATGACCAGTCAACCTTCTGTCTCTCTGGACTTGCCTATCTTGGCATCTCATAGGAATGGGATGATACACTATGTGGCTCTTCGTGACAGGCTTATTTCACTTAGCATAATATTTCAAGGGTCTTCCATGCCGTAGTATGTATCTCCTGCTTTTTTTTTAATGCCTGAACATCTTTGTCTGGATAACAGATATTGTAAATTTTGCCTTTTTAGATTCAGGGTTTTCTTAAATTATTATTGTTATTCCTATAAATCTTCCTGACCTTGCCATGGTGGTAGAAGAACTACGGGGACTACACCTGAAGGGAGAAATCAAAAACTGTACAAAAATAACAAAAATGTGGCCTCCCTGGTGGCCTAGGGGTTAAGTCTCTGCGCTATCACTGCTAACACCCTGAGTTCTATCCCTGGCCAAGGGATGTAGAGTGTATCCCTTGGATACATATGGTGCAGTAGACCTCTCCCGTCTTACCCACTGTTCCCCTTAGCAGTGTATTTCAGTAAATCTGCCTGCTCCGCTCCCCACTCTGTCTCTGGTGAATCCTCTCACCCCCCCACACACACACCTTTGGCCTACACCCCAGTTCTTTTATGCAAAAATTAAAATAAATAAAATTTGCAAGTATATTAATCTGGACTCATCTAAAAAAAAACAAAGATGTAAGAAAATAAATAAATTTAATTATTAAAAAATCTTCCTGATCTTTGTACTGCGATCGTCAAGTTACTTGGAAACAGTTTGGTCTCTCAGGGTCTTTCTTTCATGATTTTTTTTAAGATTTATTTATTTATACATACAAGCTGGGGTACAGGCCAGACGCGTGGGGCGGCGAGAGGATTCACCAGAGACAGAGTGGGGAGCAGAACAGGCAGATCAGAAACACACTGCTGAGGGGAGCAGCGGGCGAGGCAGGAGAGGTTTGCCGCACCATGTGGGATTCTCCCCGGCTGGGCATCGAACTCGCATCGCTGCTGCCTACAGCTCCACAGCGCAGCGCTCAACCGCTGTGCCACCAGGGAGGCCCTCTTTCATGATTTCTTAAGTGGATTGGAGGAGTACTAAGTTTAGGCCTAATTATTCCCCTCAACTAAGGTAAGACCTTCCTATATACTCTGTCCTGAGAATTATAAGTTATTCCATTCTGGCTGGTGGGGGCAGACTATTCTCTGCCTGTGTGAGTGCCAGGCTCTGTTATCTTTAATCCATTTAAATGGTTCTTTCCCTGGTCTTGGGTAGTTGCCACCTACGCATGTTCAGATGAGTACTCTGATGCATAGTCAAGGGATACACTCTACAAATCTCTGTGGTTCTCTCTCTTACTGTTCTCTACTGATACTGTTCTTTGAACTCCAGCTGCCCTTGTTTCTCTGGACTATCTCAGCATGGGGAGACCACCAGGGCAGTCTCAGTGTCCTCTCTTTGTGCCATAGCATGAAAAGTCTCCAAGGGGTATCCTGGGGCAATTGGAGGGCTCAACTTGTTTCTCATTTCTCAGGGATCACTAATCTTCACGACATGATGTCTATGTCTCGAAAACTAGTTTCATGTATTTTCTCTGGGTGTTTTAATTTTTGTTTTGTGTGTGTGTGTGTCTTTTTTGGGAGGGGGAGGAAGTTGACTGTTTCGTGTGAGAGGGTAAATTTGGTCCCTGATACTTCACGTTTACTGAAACTGCATGAATAAGTGGTTTTATTTGTCATACCTTTTGAAAATGGAAACAGAATTTGCCAATAACAGAGAAGAATCAAATAGGAAATACCTGCTCTTTGACTTGAGTCACAAACTGGGTGTTGTAGTGCCTTGGTTGAGATGAGGGAGACAGAAGGATGTTTGAGCAATTCAAGTGATTTATCTGGATGGGTTGAGATGCCTTATGAGACATACACAAAAACATGTCCATAGCAAGTAGGTCATGGCATACATGAAGCATACGTGCTAGGCTAGAGGTCTAAATTAATGGGTATTCCAAATATTTACAATAATTAATGCTAAGACACAAGATGAAATCACCTGGTAAGAGAATACTGGCTACAGGGCCTCCCCGGTGGCGCAGCGGTTAAGTGCTGCGCTGTGGAGCTGTCGGCAGCGGCCACGCGAGTTCGATGCCCAGCCAGGGAGAATCCCACATGGCGCGGCAGACCTCTCCTGCCTTGCCCGCTGCTCCCCTCAGCAGTGTATTTCTGATCTGCCTGTTCTGCTCCCCGCTCTGTCTCTGGTGGACCCTCTCGCCGCCCCACGCCTCTGGCCTGTATCCCAACTTGTATGTATAAATAAAATAAATTAAAAAAATAAATCTTTAAAAAAAAAGAGAATACTGGCTACAAAAATAAGAAGGCTGGGATCATACCTAAGACTTCAGCATTTGGAAATTGAGTATAGGTGGTCAGACTTGTAAGAGAGTGAGAGCAAAAAACTGGAATGCACTAGCCTGAGAGGGGCGAGTAGAAAAGTGATTGATTTGACAAGATGATTATCCATACATGATCTGGTTTAGAGCTGTCTCAGAGATATGGGAGTGACGGAAGCCAGACTGAATAAAGTTAAATATGGTCTAGGACATGAGGAAGTAGAGACTGAAGAAGGCTTGACTCTGCTGAGAAGCATAACAATGGAGTCACACCCAGGAGGGGCCAGAGTTCACTGGTAAACTGTCCACGGAAGATAACAACAGTACATGAAACAAGTTGTGTGGTCATCAGTAAGGGAATAGGTGAACAATGCCATGTTTGTACCACGGAATACCGTGAATCCGTTGAAAAGCATGAATTAACAAATATTCATTAAATATTAAGTTAGGGCCTCCCTGGTGGCGCTGCGCTGTAGAGCTGTCGGCAGCCCGGCTGGGGGAGAATCCCACATGGCGCGGCAGACCTCTCCTGCCTCGCCCACTCCCCTCAGCAGTGTATTTCTGATCTGCCTGTTCTGCTCCCCACTCTGTCTCTAGTGAACCCTCTTGCCACCCCACGCTTCTGGCCTGTACCCCAGCTTGTATGTATAAATAAGTAAATTTAAAAAGAAAATAAATATTAAGTTAAAAAAAGATGAAAATGATACTTTTTTCAAAGTGAAGGATGGGTGTTGTAAGGTCGAGCGATAGAAGAAGGCAAGGAAGCAGAGGGGAATGTAAGATACAGAGGCCTTTATTAGCAACTCCGGGCGAGGTTCACAGATCCCAGGCGGGGGTCTGTGGAGTCGCACCCTGCAACCAGGGGGGCGGGTTTTTATATGGGGTGAAGGAATTCCAAGGGTGGGGGCAACTCCATTTGGAGCTGGTGGCCTTGCAGGTGCATTCGGGCTGCGGCGGCCCGTCTGGGTAGTGGGGACATGAGCTGCTTTCCAAGGTCACACATCTTCGCTGAGATACTTCACAGCGCCCTTGTCGTTGGGGAGGGGGTTGAGCCTAACATGCGCACCTTTTGGTCACAGGGATAGGGGCGAAGTTTGTCGTCTAGCTACTTCCTGCTGAGAGGGGTCGTAGGGGGATTGCGTGGGCATGTCCAGAATCAGCAGTGGTTGGCATGGGCGTAGGAGGAGCTGGTTGAAAGTAATTCGGGTCATCGTCCAGATGCGGCTGGAAAGAAAGCGGAGGAAACAGGGTGCAAAGGCAAAGAATAAAGCAATTAGTATCAAGGGCCCCAGGAGGGGGTGAGCCAGGCCATGAGTGGGGTCATTACCCACTGCCAGAGATAAGAGTCATCATTTTCTTACATTTTGTTCCACCAGTCCTGATTCATTTATATAGTAGCAGCACTCCTCCCTGAGGAAGAGACATGTCCCCCCTTTTTTAGCAGTTAAAAGATCCAAGGCCCTCCTGTTTTGGAGGTCGACTCCTGCTAGGGACGTTACCTGTCTCTGAAGGGAAAGAATAGATGTGGAGGAAGACTCTACGGCCCCCTCGAGTTTTTCTTAGAGATATGGAAAGAGGAGAGGCCAACCCCAAGGGCCCCTCCGGACAAATCGACTGCTGCAGCTGAGGACGCTAAACTGATGCCTAATAGGACCGGGAGGAAGGCAGCCCTTTTTGCCTTGGTGTGTGGGAGTAAAAGGGGGAGATCTGACTCAATGTATAGCATAAGCTGAGGGGAACCCATAGCCGGTATGCAGGGCCCCTTGGTGGAAGCATTAATGTAGGTGTGTAAGGTGCTGTTACACCAAAAGATCGAGCCCCGGAGGAGGTTGAATTATAGAGGTTGTGTTAGATACCGAGGAGCAGATGGTTGGAAGTGATTGGGGACCCGCATTGTAGCGTGGGGAGTTAGCCCTTGTTTGGGAGTCCCAAAGTGGAAGTGAGCCCAGTGTTTTGCACCAGCCCTGGGAGGGTGGGGAGGGAGTGGGTGTGAGGGAAGTGGTGAGAGGAACCGCTGCTAAAAGAGGGTGCTCAGGCCTCCCTGGTGGCGCAGCGGTTGAGCGCTGCGCTGTGGAGCTGTTGGCAGTAGCAACACGAGTTCGACACCCAGCCAGGGAGAATCCCACATGGCGTGGCAGACCTCTCCTGCCTCGCCCGCTGCTCCCCTCAGCAGTGTATTTCTGATCTGCCTGTTCTGCTACCCGCTCTGTCTCTGGTGAACCCTCTCGCCGCCCCACGCCTCTGGCCTGTACCCCAGCTTGTATGTATAAATAAAAAATAAATCTTTAAAAAAAAATAAATAAATAAATAAAAGAGGGTGCTGGAGGGAGGCACAGAGGAAACAATGAATGAGAGAAGAGTTGAACCCTGTCTGGTTGAGCCATTTTAGCGACTGGGCTATGAGGTCCATCCAAGAAGGAAAAGGGGATGGTATATCAGGTTCTGAAGGGGTTGTATGTCAGCTTTAAGCCATGCTTCGGCCTGGAGGACACAGTTAACTATTTGGACAGAGGAGTTAGGTCCCGGAACATACTGTCTCGAGATAAAGATAGTGGAAGAAGGTTTCGCTGCATTTCCCCACGAATAAAGTGTCCCCTTGAATCCTGTAGCCCACCTCTGGTTCCATGGGTCCTTGATTACCAGTCGAAGTGAGTCTCCCTTGGCCTGGAACGTTTCCCAGCTGTTACTGCTGAGGTGGATGTTGCAGGACCAGTGGGGGCAGCCCCATATTCCGGATATTTATGGCAGTAGGATTTGGTCTGGTCGTACATAAAGCAGGCGTAAGGATTATTGTTGGCTGTTACAGAATTAAGGGTCAAAGGGATAGTAATTGAGGTCTGGCAGCCTTGGGGCAGCCAGCTGCTCCCACTAGTTTTGTTTGTTCTGAATAGGTTTTCAGGACCCTAAAACACCATAAGTAAATGTTAGATGTTTGTCCTACAGTTATTATAAACAGGAGGAGAAGTAGGGAGTAGAGCCAGGCACAAGAGGAGGAGAAAGGAAAAGAGGGAGGTTTGAAGAGGAGAAAATTCTTGTAGAGCACCCTGATAGACCTGATCTTTGATCCAGAGGAGGACATCTTGTGGGGAGGGGGAATCACTGTAAAACCAGGAGACACGGCATAGAAGCTCGAGCACAAAAGACTTAAACCTGCGCGTCAGGAAGGGGTTTGGGGAATCTAGAGTTACCAGAGAAGTGAAGGGTCAGGATGTCTATGTGTGGTCCCGTCCTAGGGGAGGGGAAGGTGGCCTAGGTGTAAGGTTTTTTAGCAATACCTGGTCACCGGGATGGAGCTGTTTAACCTGTGGGTTTCCGGGCTCTGGTCGGGGCAGGTAGCGGGTTCGTGTGTTCCCAGAGCAGCTGCTGGAGAAGAGTGAAAAGAGGTAATAACCTACTAGGGGGTGATCTTGCACTGGGATGGTGAGGCCTAAAAGGAAAGGCTTGCCATACATGAGTTCAAAGGGGCTGACAAAGAGGGGGCTCCGAGGTGTAGCCCTTATTTATGTCTCTGAGGTCTCTACCTGATTGTTCCTGAAGCTGCCTAATTAACCCTAACTTGTCCTGGGACTCATTTCCCCTCTACGGATGGAGCCCCTGACTGCTGTTAGGACAGAGGGCGTCGGTCTGGTCAGTAACCGCTTCCTGCTGAAAAGGGGCGACGTGGGGAAGCAGTCAGGGCTCCACCGCAGACGATCTAAGGGACCTCGGAAGGAGGACGATGGCAGCGTCATATTGGCTTTCATCTGAACGGCCATTTGGAGTCTGGTGGCTTCCAGACGAGAGGCAATGATTTTAACGAGGGCGTTGAGGATGCAAGGTCCAAACAAAAGAACAATAAAGAAAATTAGTAAGGGAACGAGAAAGGGAGCATCCAGGTCGGAAGTTGGCATTCTGTAGAGGCAAGGATTGATTGTAGCCAGCTAGGCCCTTGTCCTGCCCGTCTTTTAAGGTCATGCACAATGGTGTAGTGGGCTGTCCGGTGTTGAGGGAGGATAGAAAATTGGGGGGGCCAGTTGTTATTAAGTTGTGAAGGAACTAATTGTGTCCACTTACGGTGGGAAGAAGTAGTCCCATTAGTGAGATGTACCGTCATCCCATACGTGGAAGCTGGTGAATGACTTAGTTTTTTGATAGAAGCTGGTAGGGCCCGGAGAGGAAATTTTGTACAGCACAGTCCCCTGTGGGGCACAGCCAACAGTCACTATAGTTTCCTGTCCTTGCCATAAGATTTAAGGCCAGAATTAATGGGTGGCGATAAGAGTGAGAAGCAGCCAGCAGTCATCAACAGGGGAATAAATATTAACAAGAATAGCTTAATTGCCATGGTGGGCAGAGAAGGCCCACTGAAAAAACGAGCCAAGGGAAAATAAAAGAAGAACTTTTTTTTTTGACAAATAGCCCACTCTGGGGGCATAACTGAGTATAATCCCAGGGTGAAGAGGAAAAGTACAAGATAGATTATAGTTGTAAATCTAATACACAAAGAAATTGTGTGGAATTAAGTACTTTACTTGTGGTTGGTGGTTTGAACAGGAGGCGAAGGTGATTAGTGAGACCTGGGGCTATTGCACTACCCCGGTGCTTTGTAGCAGCATCCAGAAGAGCCAATAGTGGCTGCGGAGACTGGTAGTTAGGAATTTAGTTACCATGTCCTGTCCCAATAGAGAAAGTTAGAAAAACAGGCCTTGCAGTGAGCAAGGTAGTGGTGACATAAAGTACCCTGGGTCAGGCTGGCCATTAGTACCAGTGAGGGAGACACTTGACCAGTAGGTCAGTCCGAAGAATGGAAGCAAGACAGCATTAAGTGGCCCTTTATTTACCAAGAAGGTGATTATTTTGTCTGCCACTTCACGGTCACCCGAGGCTTGTCCATAGACACAGTAACCAGGGGAGCCTGTCTTACCTTTGGGCTTTTTCAGAGAACGTCTTTTCCTGCACCGGGTTCTTCATAGTCAGAGGCAGCTGATGGTGAAGCCTGTCCGCCCATTTTTGTGCCCTGTGTGACGGCACTGAAGGCAAGTCCCTGGGGACAGCTTTAGATGCTCGCTGCTGAGGTGTCCCAGTTGCTGGCAGTGGAAGCAGCTGGTAGACCGTTAAGAGGTTGGGGTCCCGAATGCCGTGGGGCACATGGGGCCTTGGGTGAGTCTGAGGTGGCAGGGCACTGACAATGGCAACCGCCATATACTAGGCCCTTCTCATGTCTTTTTCCCTCTGTTTTGGAAGTCGTCCTTGGACACAACAATTTTTTTTAAGAAACCTCTCTCAGCCCTTCAACACTTAACACTTTCTTTTGCCTTCTTAATCTAAGACACCTCTTTTCACCTCTCTCAGACCTTTAACACTTTCTTTTGCCTTTTTACTCTAGCACCTGTGTTTGCTTTCTTACTCTAGCACCTGCAAGACCCCTCTCGTAGCCCAAGACCTTTAAAAATCCATTCTGAATACATTTCTTTTGTTAGACACAATTATTTAGACTCTGATGGCAGAATTTAGTTAGGGAATAAGCCGGCAGGCCCAGAGATCTTTTTGCAAGGTCAGAGCCCTGAGCAATTAGATAACAAGTTACTGTTTTTTCTTAGCAGGGGTTACATTGAGGCTTTGTGTCAATATAACTTTAGGTAATTAAAGAGATAGAGGGGTTGGTGGGGGTTGGGACGAGTTAGAGAAGGGGTGGCCATTTGAGGTGAGTGAGTGGAGGAGGCCAGGGGTTTGGCTATGAGAGAGGAGTTAGGGATGGGGGGGTTGAAGAGGCCAAAAACAGAAAGGAGGTTGGTTTTGTTGTGGGTAGGAGATTATCCTGGAGGGCTTTGAGGAGGTGGGGGAAAATGGTAAAAAAGGCATTTAAAGGTCTAGTACCGAGAAATGAGTGCTGGAAGGAGGGACAAGTAGGGATTGTAAGAAAGGAATGAACAAGTGGTGTCTGAGCTATGAGGCGATGAACGGGCCTTGTAGACTGAGGTTAAGCACATCACTAAGACAAACAACACTTGTTTTACATGCCATGTATGGGGAAGACAGAAGAGGTAGAGTAAGATTTTATTTTACAGTTTGCCTGTTTGTAGACTCTTATTAGAAATTGGAGGTTTGGAATTTAGCTTAAACAAAGTAAAGAAAGCTGAAGAAGTTTTTAGTCAACCAAAAAGCACCCTGTATAGCTTGCAGTTTTTACCTTACACAGTTTAGCCTTGAAGATTAGGAAAATAGAATTTTTACCCATAGAATGAACCAGAACAGTATTTTAAGGTGGGCAAAAGAGGAGTCCAGTTTTCCCACAGCTGGAAGGCAGCAGAGACAGACCAATGATCTCAACACCGGAGAAAAAATCCAGGCAGCTGCTTGCTGAGACCAGAGGCAGTTCCCCTACCAGCCAGCTGTAGTGGGTCCCTCACTTTAGTCCCCAGCATTTTACCCCTTTCCTCGGCTATGGCAAAAGAAATTTAGTTGGAGAGGGGTGTCACACCTGAGGATACCATTTATGGGCCAGATTTTTGTACTGGGACCAGGCATTATTTAAAGAAGGACTAGGTGCTTTTTGTTTAGAACATTTGAGTCTTGGGGGAAGAGACAGACGGAGGGGCTGGTTTCCTAGCCAGAAGGACCTGATAGGTGTGGCAGGTCTGAAGGAGGGAAGGGCAGGAGTGCAACAAAAGGAAGGCCTGAGCGAAAGGAACAGTCGGTCAATTTTTGAGTTGTGGTCCCCCATTGTGGAACTTTTAAATAAATGGTCCCTTTATGGATTTTTTTTTAAGACCTTTATGGATGTTTTAAATGGTCCGGGTCTTCCACGAGTGGGAGAGAGAAGAGCCGAAGTCTGAACCTTCGTTCTTCCACCCAGATATGCCTCAGGGAGGACTTTAAACCGCCAACACGAGAACAGGAGACATCTCTCCAGGTCTCGGTGCAACAAAAAATGGCAGCAGTCGATGCAGGCCCGCGATTTACCCAGCGAGAGAAACGCCTCAGGGAGGACTGCAAGAGAGAAACGCCTCAGGGAGGACTGCCTCAGGGAGGACTAGTGGAAAAGCGACTGAGTCAGACAGAAAGGCGCTGGACCAACCAAAAGACCATTCAGTGACCCGGAGAGAGAAATGAGGGGGACTCACCCACACCAGATCCAGGGAGGTGACCAAAGAGTGGTGTGAGGCAGAGGCAAAATTCAACCTGTAGTCAGCCCCAGGCCCTTAGTCTCGCTCGTGGTAACACAGAAGGAGAAAGAGGAGAAGGAAGCCGCTAGAGAATAGAGTTGCGGTCCACAGAGAGAGAGAGAAGGGGGTCCGGAGGGGGTCGGACCCCCGGAAGATGGGTCTGGACCACACCTTCCGGGTTTCGGCACCATATGTAAGGTCGAGGGACAGAAGAGGCAAGAAGCAGAGGTGAATGTAAGATACAGAGGCCTTTATTAGAAACTCCTACCGGGAGAGGTTCACAGATCCCAGGTAGGGGTCTGTGGAGTCGCACCCCACAACCAAGGGGGCGGGTTTTTATATGGGGTGAAGGAATTCCAAGGGTGGGGGCAACTCCATTTGGAGCTGGTGGCCTTGCAGGTGCATTCGGGCTGCGGCGGCCCGTCTGGGTAGTGGGGACATGAGCTTCTTTCCAGGGTCACACTTCTTCGCTGAGATACTTCACAGCGCCCTTATCGTTGGGGAGGGGTGTTGAGCCTAACAGGTGTGATGCAGATTTTTAGAGTCAACTTAGAGTGGGGTTCTTGGGTTCACTCTAGGAAAGGCTTCACCAGAGCTCTCCTTTCAGAGGCACGTGGGGAGTTTCTCCAACACACAGCAATGTTGACTATATTTGAGGGACGGGTTTATTAAAGAAAGAGACAGAAGAACAGAAAGCACTCGCATAGGCACGAGTGGGCAGGAAGAGCTGCCTGCTGAGGGAGGTCAATGAAAAGAAGTCCTGGTGGGTACAGATCGCGGGCAGGCAGGAAGGCTGCTGCCCTGCGGAGGGGCAGGGAGTTGGTGGAAAGAAGCACCTGCATAGGCACTGGTGGGCAGACAGGAAAGCTGCTGCCCCGAGCCAGTGCAGGGATTGCACTTACACAGTTTTCTCTTAGGGAGGGGCTCACACCTTGCAGGAGTGGGCCTATTCATTGTTACTCAGGATTCGAAAGGGGCCAGAGATTGCTTGACACTCCTTACATACCCTATAGCCTCTTATGCCTGCTTGACGTGATTATGTTGATCCCTTCTACCCCCACCGCCTGTGTGGTATCTCCTCCACAGGTGGACTGTATCAATGTCCATATGCTGTGTAATGTTTTACTAGTTTTACAACACATTAACTTTGAGGGAAACAAAACTACATGGGATTTCTCTGTGCCTTTTTCATAACCACGTGTGAATGTACAACTTTCTCAAAAATTAAAAGCTGAATTTTAAAATACTCCCAGTATGTACCTGATTGGGGTCTTTTTTCCCCAGAAAACATTCATACCTCCTACCATTAAAAGATTTTTTTTCTTTTTGTAACTAAGTCAAAGCAGGAGAATGGGGAGGAAAAAAATTAGAACATTCCATCGCTGGCTTCCCCTAGCCCAGGGAATACAGCATTCAAGGCCTCGAGGTCCGTCCCAGCCCCGAGCCTTCGCCGTGGCCCCTCTAGGCGCCTGGGAGGATTACACCTCACTCCCGGTGGGGGGGCGGGGGGCGGTCACTCTAGCCCACTTTGGAGGTTCTAGTCTTGTTAGCCGAGGTGAACGCCTCTGGCTCCGGCAGGAGAACCGAATTGGGAGATACCGGGCCCTTTTCCGCACCGGGAAGGGCAGACGCTCTCGCCCACCGCTCCCCAGGGCCTCAGCCAGTCATGCCCTGGTGGAACCCGCTCCGCTCCTCGCACCCTCCTACGAGGACGCAGCCATCGCTCGGGAAACGCCAAACACCCGAAAGCTGGGCGAACAGGGTGGCGGCGGCGTTTTCCGGCCAGGGTGAGTCATTTCCGGTCACAGACTCCCTCCCCCGGAAGTGAGACCTGATGTAAACACTGAAGCCGGGCTTCTGGGCCCGGGAGGTCAGAAAGCCGGGCCGCGGGCGGCACCGATAGCTGGCACTGGGATCGGGGACGCACAGAGGTCAGGTCAGTGCAGGTGGCGTGGAGAAGGTACATGATCTTAAAATTAGTCGGGGTCTGGGGGAGGCTTAGGGTCTCTTGAGCAAAGGTCTTGGCGGATGAGGGGGTGTCCTGGGACAGGGATCTTGAGTGGGTGCTGGTGTTAGCAG
>PVIJ01019711.1:0-22831 GCA_004024925.1 Scalopus aquaticus
TCCTTTCCCTCCTCCCCCTCCTCCCCCGTCGCCCCTGCCTCCGCCTCCGCCTCCGCCTCCGCCCTCTCCAACCTGACAGATGAGCCGGGGCGGCAGAAGCTGCGGTTGTAGGCGCGGGGTGTCTCCGCCGGGCGCGCGATTATTTATGTGGCTCGGGCGGGCGCCGGTGCCGACGCGGCCGGGCGCGGGGGGCGGGGAGCGGCCGAGGCCGCAGTGCGCGCCGGCGGTTTTGTGAATGTAGACGCGTTCTGGAGGTCTTGTGAATGGGTTGGAGGGGAGGATGGGCGGGAGAGGATTTATGGCTCCCTGTTATCATTTCTTTCTCTCCCTCTCCGTGCCGTCCGCTTCCCGGAGCTGCAGCCCTAATGCTTGCCTAAGTGGCGTCATCCCGCTGAAATTGAATCGACCCATTAGAAGTCCCCGTAGGAATCTCTGCATCCGGTCCCTGGGTAATGACTGAAACAGAATTGGAAGGGGTGGGGGTGGGGTGGGGAGCAACAATTTTAAGGAGGCCTTATTTAAATATCTCTGCCAATCACAGCCCCACCGAGCCCCTCGCTCCGTCAGATAAAGAGACAGAGCTTCTTCTTTGTTTCAGGGCTTCTCCCACCTCTTCTCCACGTTCATTCCCTCTTTCTCGGCACGAATAGTGATCATCCATCCATCATTCCCAACCTGCTTTCCTTTCTGCCTTTCGGGGGTCTCCTAGCCCACGAGTATTTACTGAGTGCCTCCCTTTGTGCTAGGTGCCTGGACTCGATGGAGGGAGAGCGCCTTTGCCTTGGCCGCGTCTCCTCGGACGGCCAGGCTTCGGAAAATAAAGCAACCTTGGACGTTTTCTCTTAGAGAGAAGGACAAAGCCTCAGTCTGCTGTTTAACTCAACAGGAAGGGGTCCGGCCAGAAGCCCTCGGAGGAAAATAAGCCTCATATTTTAAATAAAAGAGATCTGATTTCAAGTCCTGCTTCAATGGACAAATAGGAGCTTGACCATCAACATTCTTTGGATGCTTTGGTTACCCCATCTATGAAATGTAGATGGTAAACGGTGACAGTTCAGAGTAAAACAAACCTGTGAAGCAGGAAACTGAGATTCCTAATCTTACTCTAACTCCTTGTGTGACCTTTGCAATTTACTTTCCCCCTACACTGACATGAGGGGATCTGATTAGGTAATTGCTAAGGTCCCTTCTCCCTCTGACATTCTATTATTTGCACCCTGTCAGAGGGGTTAAGAAAACAAAAGCAAGCATGAAATTAAAAGCATGTATGGCTGTGTGGGACTGCATTCGTGTGCGCGCGTATCAAAGGTACCCCAGACTGTTCTGTTGATGTGTCTGTACGTGTGCGCGCACACACAAACACATACATGTGTGTGCACATGTGTATATAGAGACTTACTTTTTATTTCTGAGCAAATCTAGCTCTCTTCCCAATCAGAATTTCCAGAGCCAAGAGATTTTTCTGTCAAGTCTTCTTTTTCTGTGACTCAAACCTCTTCCTTACTCTAACATTGATTTGAGCTTATCAAGACCATGACAATCATTAAAGCGAATCTGTAGTTTCATCTGCAGACGACAGATTTACTCATGCATGCATGCATTCATTCATTCGTTTGTTCATTCGTTCGTTCGTTCAACAAGTATTTACTGCACACCAGTTATGTGCCAACTGCTGTGCCAACTTGGATTCAGATCAAACAGTTCAGGGCTCAGATTTTTGCTCCTTAATTTATGAGGAACTCAATTTACCTCTGAACCTGTTTCTTCGTCTTTGAAATGGAAGTAATGATAGTGCCTACATCACAGAATTGTACTGTTGCCTGTAGACTGAATCCTGTCTCGCTTTTACACGGTCTGGCGCATGTGTAGGACATAGTAACTGCTCGGCGAACGGTCGATATGAATATTCAGAAAACGTTCTCATCCTAATGTAACCTACTGGAGAGGCAAGAGATGATTTAAATGCAAAGTTCCTCCTTTGTGAAGTCCAACTTTAAATTTGAACAGATATATACCAAATATATCTTCCTTAAATGTGGCTTATTTTCATACTTTATTGGTTTGTTCCAAAATTATTCCTAATTCCTAGAGGATTAAGTCCAAGTTACTCTGCCTGTGAATTGAGTTACTCTCCCACTCCATACATGCCACTACTCTTCCCAATATTTCGTGGCATAAGGCAAGCTGAATGTTTCGCTCTTGTCCAGCTTTCCATATGTGCCCTTCCCATAAATCATATTCCTCCATCTTCTACCTTCAGGTTGTAATTTCTCTGTGAACTCTTCCCTGACTACTGAGGCTCACATCTGCTCTCAAGTTGTATGATTGTTTGCACGGACGCACTAATTTATTTCTACATTTGTGCCCCTACCACATTTTCACCTATGTCTTATCCTCATTGTTCACCACACTGCTAGATACACTCCTCTTTCTTTCAGTTTCATTTTGGGTTAGCTGTCCTATCAAAAGTGACCTGAGCAACCAGTGGCTATGAAGTGGAAGGACCTGCTTGATTCATGCTAAGACTTCTAAAGCAGCATCAGGAATATATTTGGAGGGTAGAGTGATTTTTCCAGTGTGCTTCAAAGTCGCTTATTCATTTTTTTTGGAAATCACTGACTTTTCAAACTATATGGGCTGACCTGTGCTGAGACAGAATCTCCAGCTTCGAAGGGAATGCAATGCACATCACTAAAGAAAAGCGGCACTGGGTTGGGAGGTGGGGGTCTTGTCTTCGCTTCTAGGCCCAACAGTGTCACTAACTAGCTGTGTGGTCTTGGACAGCTCAATGGATATGTCAAAAAGTGGCTCCTGAGAAGCAGATGGTTAACGAAAGGGCTGAGAAAGCACACTTCCTGAAATGCAGCGAATCTAACAAGTTTGTGAAATGAGCTGTCAGGTACCATATAGTGAATTTTGTAAATGTCACGATATTGACTTCTGCATATAATCGTACTGCACCAATATCCTATCAAAAATCATGAGACTGTAAATAGAAACACACCTTAAAACACAAATAAAGATGTTTGCATGGGTTTCTAAGAATCAGTTATTTCTTCATTCAGTAAGCATTAATTGGGTGGCCCTGGGATGCAGCAGTGAAGACAAATATGGCAAATCTTACAGCTGCCCTCAAAGCCATCACTGTCTAGAATGGTAGACAGACAAATATAATAAAGGGAGATAAAGAAGGCGACAGAGGGGCCTCCCTGGTGGCACAACGGGTTAAGCGCTGCGCTGTGGAGCTGTGGGCAGTGGCGACGCGAGCGCAATGCCCGGCTGGGAAGATTCCCTCACGGCATTGCAGACCTCTCCTGCCTCGCCTGCTCCTCCCCTCAGCAGTGTATTTCTGTCGATCTGCCTGTTCTGCTTCCCCACTCTGTCTCTGGTGAACTCTCTCAGCACCCCATACCTCTGGCCTGCACCCCAGCTTGTATGCATAAATAAATAAATCTTTAAAAATGAAGAAGGTGACAGACACCTAAACTGCTCTTTGGGAGATAGGTGATTAGGAAGGTACTTTCTGGAGTGAATGATTTCTAGGCTGGGGTCAAAGGATATGGATTAGAGAAGTACTTTAGGAAGTGTGAACAGGATACTCAAAGGCCAGGGAGCATATACCGACGGACTCTTCAAGGCTATTATCAAATAGTTTGAGCAAAAATCTTTGGAAGGAGCTGCAGGTGGCAGCGCTCTGGGGCGTTGTGCCTGGGAGTTTAAGCTCTGGAATCAGTCATCTTGAGCCAAATTCCCGATCTGCGACTAGACAGCTGTGTGACCTTGGAAAGTTACTTGATCTCTTTGGACCTTGGTTTCTCACTTGTGAGACCAGTATAATTTATAAATGTGCCTCATAAGGTTGTTTGAGAATTAAATGGGTTAAAACATGTAAAATGCTTAGAACCCCATGAGCAAAGGAAATTTAGTTATTGAGTCACCAATGCGTGGCCCATGTAAGTATTGTTGAATGAGTGAATAATCACAGTTATTATTTTTGATGGGCAGCATCCTACAAGGTGAGACGTTTGAATCATCTCAACTGTTTTCATTGCTGCCTTAATACTGACCCAGAGCAAAGATTCAGTCATAAATATGTCAAATCAATGAATTATAGATTTGTATTATATATTAATATGGATATAAAAATATTAATAGAGATACTAATATAGAATTATTTGGTCAATATATGATTAAGTCATGAATTCCTGATCTCAACAGGCTCATAATTTAGTAGGAAAGGCAGCAAATGGACAAATACAGTAAAGGATGTTAAGTGTTGAAAAAGGGAGCAGAGAGGAAACACGGGTAGTCTACTGCCGAGGGAGCTCTGGGATGCCTCCCAGAGAAGGTGACATTCAGATATAAAATTGAAGAAAGAGAAGGACACTGTAGCCAGAGGGAACAGCATGTGCAAAAGCCAAGCCGTAAGAGAGAAGCTGATAGGATGAATTGCAAAAAGAACAAAGAGTAACAACCACTGCAAGCCAATAACAGTCAAAAGGAAGCAAAGACTGGCAGCCCCGCCTTTATGTTGTATTCATATTCTTAGAATGTACTGAGCTTATTTATCTGGTGCTAAATTGCAGCAAGTGAAAACTGATCATACACAAAAAAGCAAGTTTATATGATAGTCCAGTATAGTGTCTAAAATAATTATCAGAATCTACATCCAGAAATCAAATCAAATATCAAATTTTCTTAGCTTAGAATTATAATCCATTCTCTCTTATTTTTATGCACAAAAAATGTACTCTAAACAAATTCTGAACATCTTTCTCGTTCTTTTTCCCAGAACGCAACGCAAATCCTTTAGAGAGTCTGCGAGCTCCCACATGGAGCCAGCTCTCTGCACACACTCCTGGGCAGCAGAGGAAAGGCCAACCACTCCTCCAGCCGGCATGCACTGAGGCGTCCTCCCATCGCTCATTTCGGTAGGACAGACAGACACTTGAACACAAACTGCATGGCGTCTGTCACGAGATGGTTGTGGCCTGGATCCAGGCAGGGACAGAGTGGGCGCAGAGAAGTGGAAGAGAGGCAGGGTGCAGACGAAACAAGACTCGCGATTTATCAGGTGGGGTATTCATCCTGCCACTGAATGAGATTTGGAGGGAATATTTTTAGGGTTAGCTTTGACTCCATCAGATTTGAGGTGCCCATGAAATACTGGATGATAATCGAGGCGGTAATACGTATGGTTTGAATTTAGAAGAGGATATGGAACAGGAATACAACTTCAGACAGCAGTACACAGACTTAAGCCACGTGAAAGGGAGTGTGTGGAATGTTGAATGACAGAAAGGTGGCAGGCAAAGCACTTCAGAGCACAGATATTTAAGGGACTGACAGCAAAGAAGCCTATACGACAGGCTGCAAAGCCAGAGAGGTGGCAGGAGACCATGCGTGTGTGTGACTGGCAGTCAAGGGGACAGAATATTTGCCGCTGACAGTGATCGGCCATCAGCCGCAGCAGGCTGTTCGGCTCACGCGCACTGCGTACTGGTTTGGCAATTCGGGCATCCCCGGGAGACCGGGAAGGGCGGCACATCTCTCTCACGCAGTGGGTCTCAACCAGGGCTGCACACCAGTATTATATGTGGAAGCTTATCAAGCTACGTATTCCTAAGTCTCACCTCCAGAGATTCTTTTTCCCGCCATCTTGGGTGAGACTTGGGCAATCCGCATTTCCAGAGAGTTCCACAAGGTTCGTGACTGGACCGTGCTTTCTCTTCCTCCAGACCATCACAAATACTCGTTTTCCTCGCCTGGCGTAGTGGACACTCCCAAATCCATATCTTGGGCCTAGACCTCCGAGCTGAGTCCTAGACCCAGGCATCTAACTGCCCACTAACATGCCTCCCCCCACTGTCTTCCTCTATGTACCCAACATGATATAGGGGAGGTGGCAGAGGGCTGGATGTGTTGAGTGTTACAGACCACGCCAAAGAGTCTGCATTTTGCTCAGGACTGAGAAGATATTATTGGAGGTGTTTTAGTCCGGAGGAGTGACACAATCTTACTTGTAATTTTAAAATGACCTCACTGGCCTACCTGTGGAGTATCTATATGGGAGAAGAATGCAGGAAGTAGGGAGAACAACTGGGAGGGATTATGTGGTTCACAGCCGGAGGAGTAACAGGGGAAGTGATGAGAAGAGAAGACGGGAAGTTCAAGTTCTGGAACTGTGGCTATATTTTCCTGCCCCCAGATACTGGTTTTCTCCTGTTCGTTTTTTCCCATTCCAGTGAAAGTTATCACCTGTATTTTCTAAAAGTGTGTGTGTGTGTGTGTGTGTGTGTGTGTGTGTGTCTTTTTCTAGTGCATGCTGACCTCAGACATCTGCCACCTGGTGAGCCCCGAGGTAGCTCTCTTCGGTGATGTGACTTTGTTCTCCACACTAACCAGAAGCTTTAAGACTTAGGGGCGGGAAACAGAGACAAAGGCAAGTCCTTTGAATGTCGCAGCCCAGGCGGGTGACGGGTCCAGGTCCCGCTGCAGGTGACAACAGGGGAAGATTAGATTCAGTTCTGGGAACAGTTTATTTTCAGAACTGACACCCTACCCAGCACTACATGCGGCCTTTCCCTTCCTCTCAAACAAGGGCCTTGGCCCAGGCCCGCAAGGGCGCGCATGCTCTCTACCTCTTTCTGGCTTTAACACACTTCTCACACTCCGACCTCCTTGGTTTCTCCTCTCCCTGACTTTTTCTTTCCTGCTTCCCTTTTCTGCTTTCTCCTTGTCCTTCGCTCTCTCCTCTGGGTGCTTTCCTCTTGATCTTTTAAAAAAGAGTCTCTGAGCAAGCCCCTGCCCAGTCAGGACACTGGCCAGCTGAGACGAGATCTTTTATTGGTTGATTTTCAAATCCTGCCAGCTTGGGCGCAGCGGAGTCTCTCCCCAGGCCTGCTGACTTGTGAGATGGACTTCGCTGGTTTACTCAGCACCAAGGCTGAGTTATCAGTGCTCTATGCATATAACCCTCTGGAATCTTCTCCTATTAGGGTGGGGCAGCTGAGGAGAAGAGAGGTAAAAGCGAGTTACCTGGAGGCACATGATGGCTCTATAGCATCTGTGGGCCTGAGCCAGGGAGCCTGCCCCCGCACTGGGATGGAGGCGAGCCGAGCCGCTCGACTGGATAAAGAGGAGGCAGCTGCTGAGGGTGGGGTGAGTTGGAGAAGGTACCCACCGCATGCTTTCTATTTTAACCCTGAGTGTTATGCACTGGTCATCTCTTTACTATCTAGTTAGATTATTGCACATTCATGAGGACCCAAACAATTTTTGAAGGTATAGTGTACACCCCACGCCCCTCACAGAGACGAGTGGTGGGCTCATTATATCTACACAGTGGATTACTACTCAACAATGCAAATGACCTCTACGAGACTGGGAACAGAGGTGTGGCCACCGTCTGCTACCCAACAGACTATGATTATTCTCTGTAATGAACTTCCTGAGCAACTTTTTTATTTTAATATACATACACACGCTTAGCTAGATGGCAAGAGACAAGATCAATGACAAAAATAAAGTGCATTACTGAGCGCTGGCTATGATGATCTCACTTTCAGATTGTTCATAGAATAATCAGACTGAATTTAATGAAAGAAGTAGTGGAAGAGCTCTACATTGAAAATGAGAAATGAGCATCCAGAAATAAATGCTTATGTTTGTGGTCATTGATTTTTTGCAAAGGTGTCAGCAAAATTTAATGGGAGAAAGAATCGTCTTTTTTAACAAATAGGGCTAGACCTCTATTTCAAACTATATGGAAAAATTAACTGCCAATGGATGACAAACCCAAGTATATGATCTAAAACTACAAAATTCTCGAAAGGAGTAAATCTTTGTGACCTTGGATTAGGCAAATCCTCCTCAGATACAATAGCAAAAGCAGAAACAAGGAAAAAAATAGACGAACTGTACTTCAAAATCAAAACCATTTTCGTGGCCAAACATATCAACAGAGTGAAAACACAACCCACAGACTGGGAGAAAATGTCTGGCAATCATCTAGGGAAATTTTATCCACAATAGATAAAGAATTTTTTTTTTTTGCATAGAAGAACTGGGGTGCAGGCCAGAGGTGCAGGGGTGGGGGTGAAAGGATTTACCAGAGACAGAGTGGGGAGCAGAACGGGTGGATCCACTGAAAGACTCTGCTGAGAGGAGCAGCGGGGAGACAGGAGAGGTCTGCTGTGCCCTGTGGGTCAGCTCCTTGGCCAGCGGTGATAGCCTGAGACTAACCTCTAGGACACCAGGGAGGCCCAATAAAGAAATCTTTTAGCTCAACAACAAAAACAGATAACTGAATTGAAAAATGGGCAAAGTATTTGAACAGACATTTCTCAAAAAAAAAAAAAAAGATGAAATAGTCAAATGTGTGCTTGAAAAGGTGCTAAACATAATTAATTGTCAGGGAAATTTAAAGCAAAAACACAATTAGATACTATTTCATTCCCACTAGGATGGGTAAAATAAAAACAGACAGTGATGACTGTTGACAAAGATATGGAGAATTTGGAAGCCTCATACACTGCTAGAGAGATTGTAAAGTGGTGCAGCAACTTTGGAAAGAGTTTGAAAGTTATTCAAAATGCTAGCCATGGCGTCATCATACGATATAGCTATTCCAGTCCTAAATAAAGCCAACATAATTGAAGGCATGTGCACACAAAAACCTGCATGCAAATACTCATGGAAGCTTTATTCAGAATAGCCAGAAGATAGAAACAGCCCAAATGTCCACCAACCTGAGGAGTGCATAAAGGAAGTGCTGTTTACCTGCACAATGAAGTATTATTCAGCCACGAAAAAGGACAGAGTACTGATTCATGCTACAATGTGGATGAATCTTGAAAACATCACACCAAGCAGAAGAGACTAGACAGAAAAGGGCACATGTTGTGTGATCCCATTTCTATGAAATGTCCAGAAAAAGCAAATTTATAAAGACAGAAACCAGACTAGTTCATTGAGGGGCCAGTAGGGAGTGCCTGCTCACGAGTATGGGGCTGCATCTTGGGTTGACAAATTTGTCATGATATTGTTGTAGATAGTTGTGATTGTTGCACAACTCTAACTAGACTAGAGACCACTGGATTGTTCACTTTAAATGGATGGATTTTGGATGTGAATTATAGCTCGAGAAGGTTGGTTTTTTTTTAAAGAATATATTTTGAAGGGTCTTTAGTCCTCATAAAAAAACTTATGCCATATATGCCCCTTCTGACTGTTGAATGTTTTAAGAGATTTTTTAGTGTTTTCTAAAATGTTTTCACTTTTTAGAATGCTTTCAGGTTTGTTGAATTACAAGCTATGCTATAAAAAACGTCTTTTACATATACTTTTGGATATTTGTCCTAGTCTATCTGTAGAACAAATTTGTAAAGTGAAAATGCTAGGACAAAGAATACTTGTATTTCAGTTTTGCTAAATATTGCCAGATTGTTCTCAAAAAAACTTGCACCAATTTATACTGCCACCAGTTTAGAAGAATGTTCATTTTCTCATAATCCTGCCAACTATATTATCAAATTTCTTGACACTTTTCCATGTGAAAAGTAAAAAATGACCTCTTGGGTTTTTAAAAATATGAGTGAGTCTATATTTTTTCCCTATATCATTGGCTATTCACGTTTCATTTTGAGAATTGTATTTTCATGTTCTTTGTCCATTTTCTATCAAATTGTGCTTTCATTATATTAATGTGTAAATATTAAGACAATTAGCTCTCTGGCATAGATATTATTTTTTTTACTTTTGTCATCGGCCTTATAACTTCAATTATAATACCTCATACTTTGCAAATGTTTTGAAATGTCATTAAGTCATGGATCCATCTTTTTCGTTTTGGGAATATGACATCTTCTAGGTTTTGTGTCTTACTATATTTTGGTGATTTCATATTTTTGGATAACTGATCAATTTTATTTTTTAAAGACTGTTTAACTTGTTTTGATTAAGGTATTTTACTGAGTCAACACTGGTTTGCAACACTGCATGTGGTCTAGAGGCACAGCGCCACACCTCGTGACCCATCTGCCCACCATCCAAGCACCAATAACCCTCCCCCTTAGCCACTGGCCCCTCCTCCCCCTGTGCTCCCTAGCTTACCCTCCCCCTCTGGCAGGCTCAATTCTACACTCGGATTTCTAGGGGGTGTTTTGGTTTAGTACTCACAGGTGTGCGGTAGTATCTTGTGGTGCTTTTCATTTCATTATATTTCTTTTTTTTAAGATTTATTTATTTATACATACAAGCTGGGGTACAGGCCAGAGGCGTGGGGCGGCGAGAGGGTTCACCAGAGACAGAGTGAGGAGCAGAACAGGCAGAGCAAAGGAAACACACTGCCAGGGGAGCAGCGGGCGAGGCAGGAGAGGTCTGCTGCGCTATGTGGGACTCCCCCCTGCCCCCCATCAAACTCACATCGCGCGCTGCCCAGCGCTCAACCGCTGCACCACCAGGGAGGCCCTCATTTCATTATATTTCTTTTGTTTCGTTATATCCCACGTAAAAGCAAAAGCATCTACTCCTTTTGACTTTCTCCTCTGACTGATTTCCCCTCGCATAACCCCCTGTAGTCCCATTAATGTTATCCCAAATAGCAAGACCTCACCTTCCTTGCCTAGCTGCGTGGTGCCCATAGTGGAAGGCTCACTGGTCGTCGGGCACCGGGCGCAGCTCTCCCTCGCGCTCGCCTGATGCCCAGAGCGGGGCTGCTGGGCACAGGTCGAGCCCCTTTCACGTTTTGAGAAACCTCCGCCGACACCACAGACATCTGCGCATCCTAAACACTTGTTTCTGGTCTTTTTAATCTGGCCGTTCTCGCAGGTGTGCGGTGGTGTCTTGTGGTGCTTTTGATTTTATTTTCTGGTAAGTGATGATGAGCGTTTTTTCATCTGCCTGCTGCATTTTGTCATTTTGATGTCCGGGTGAATTAGTGATGCAAGCAGGAATCCTCCAAGAGATGCGCAGCTTATGCGCTGCCAAAGAGTGCCTTGAAGAGGGTATTTTGTTTGAGTTTAGAGCTTAATTTTTCTTTCCCAAAATATGTGTAGGCAGGTGTCATTTTCCCCATTATTCCTTCTTGAGACCTGGTGGACTCTTAAAATCTGAAAATGTAAGTCATTCTTCAGTGTAAGAAGATTTCAGTCCAGTGTTTCCTCCTGCCTCCCTCCCCTCCTTCCTTCCTGGCAATGGAGTAAGATAAAGGTGGAAAATAGTTATGGGGACATAATATACTATTTCAAGAGTTGAAATTTCTTCTAAAGGAGACATTATCTTCTAAACTAGGAAGTCACATGATCAGATTTTCACTTTCCAGAAAAATCGTTCTGAGAACAGTGTGAAACGAGGATTCAAGAAGGACAAGACCAGCCAGGAGGCTGGTGACAGATAAAAAGAGAATCCCAGGTGACACCCAGAAATGCCTGACATGTCGCAAAACCTCCCTCCCTCTTTTTGTTTATTCCTCTATTTTTCTGTCTCTTTCTTTGCCTCTCCCTTCCTTTCTGGAACTTTATTAAATAGATATTGGAATTCTTACAAAGATTTGTCTGTCTCTTCATTTTTCTTGTCTTTTTTAGGTGTTTGGTGTTGCATTCTGGGAGATCCTCCATGTTCAATCTTCAGGTAAGTAATTCTGGCTTTAGTTGGATGCATGCTGCTAGCTGCCTTTTTAGTAATGGATAAATATTTTGGCAACTATGTTTTTAATTCCTAAAGCCTCTATACTAGACATTTGCCATAGTTGCTTCTGACTAGTAGATCATAAATGGATTTTCTAGATATGAAAAAGTATTAATAATAATTACTTGTTAAATGCAAAAGTCAAAACTCAAACTTCTGATCTGTGTTGGAACTAAGATGTAGGAACGTGATTTACTTTCTATCAACCAGATACCCTGACACGAGAGACCTTGCTTCAGAATTGGAGGCATAACATGGTTCTGTATGGTCTTCATTTTGCTGGACTAGGTAGTAGTAAGGGAACTTGGCTTTGAAGGATGGCAGAGATTGCAAGGTCAAGTTCTTAATAAAGTGGCATCAGTGCTGGCAGCAGAGACTGTTGCAGTAAAGTCAATTTCTTGGCATCTAATGCAGGAGCAACAGTTTTTCTAATAGGCCGGTTCTGACAATTGTTTCTGGAAACTGAGCCTCTGGATTCCTTTACTAAATAACTGCACCATAATCTCAATTTCAGCATTCCCTCCTCGAACCATTTCTTCTTATCTTTTCTGCTCATTCCGTCTAATGCCCCAATGCCAACTTTTCCTTGACCCCGCCGGGACCTCCAACCTTTGACACTGTAACTTAATACTGCTACTTGATCTCCTCACATCTTCATTTTCCTTCTCACCAGACTTTATATTTCAGAGCCCATCATTACAATTACTCCCTTGCCCCTATTTCCATTCATCATGCTCACCTGGAAAACAAAACCCAAACTTACTTAAAACATAACTCCATACTTACTCTTGCCATGTTACTAGTTTGATCTCTATTTTAGTCTTCAATTTTATGAGCATTAACATCAGAGGGCTCACAGTACTGCCTGATAATGCTGTCACATTTTAAGAACTCACTCTGCAGATGATGATTTCATATCATCCACTCCTTCCTGAAGCCTCAGTTGATGACCTTGTTTAATAAGCTCCCCTTGTTAAGGTTGCTAACGGCCTCCATATTGCTAAATGCAAAGGTTAATTATTAGTCTTCATCTTGCTTGACCTGTCACATTATTTACACAATTGATTACTCTCTCCTTGAAATACATTCTTTACTTGACTTCTCAGACACCTTCTATAGTAGTTTCTCAGCTGAGCTCATCCAGTTTGATGACTTTAAATACGGTCTATATACAGACATCTCTCGAATTAATATCGATAACCTACGACTTCTCCCCTAAATTCCAGAATAATATATCCTACTGCCTACTCAACATCTCTACTTGGATGTTTGAGGTCTCCTGCCTAACATATCTAAGGCCTCAGCACTTCACATTCTCCAAGAAAAACAGATTCTCCAGTAGCTTTCTCCATTAAAATCAATAGCAACTTAGTAATTCCAGTTCCTCATGCAATAATCTAGTTATCCTTGTCTTCTCTCTCATGCCCCAAATTCAATGCACCCACAAATCTTGTCCATATTTCCTTTTAAATATATCCGGTCTCTGACCGCATATTGTCATCCTTACTGTTAACATCCTGTTCCAAGTAAAAAATTGTCTTAGTCCTGTGTTACTTCAGTGGCCTGCTAACTGGGCCCTGCTTGTGCTCTAACCTCCTCTAGCCTATTGTTCGCAGTCACCACTGAATCTGTCAAAATGGAAGTCAGATAGCCGGTCTTCTGCTCACAGTCCTACAATGAGTCCATATATCCATAGCAAAGACCAAGATACAAGGGTCTATAAGGCCTCATAAAATGTGACCTATTCTTAATCATTCTTTTTTTTTAAAGATTTATTTTATTTGTACATACAAGCTGGGGTACAGGCCAGAGATGTGGGGCGGCGAGAGGGTTCACCAGAGACAGAGCGGGGAGCAGAACAGACAGATCAGAAGTACACTGCTGAGGGGAGCAGCGGGCGAGGCAGGAGAGGTCTGCCGCACCATGTGGGATTCTCCCCGGCTGGGTGTCGAACTCGTGTCACCGCTGCGACAGCTCCACAGCGCACCGCTTAACCGCTGTGCCACCGGGGAGGCCCTATTCTTAATCATTCTTGCCTCACTTCTGCCACTCTTCCTCACTCACTCCTCTGAGACCACTGGTCTCCTTACTGCCAATGGAAACTCCCCAGACACCCTCTTGTTTGAAACATTCTTCCCCCAGTCCCTTGGGTCACCTCTTCACTTCCCAGCTCACCTGCTTGCTTGTCAGAGAGCTGCTCCAACCGCCTCTCACCACCCGGTCTGTACCCGCCTCCCCCCCACGCCGTTCGGCTTGACACCACCAGGACCCTGTTTCTTTGCAGCTCTTCATTGTCTCAGCTCTCGCTGAGTGTGAGCTCTTTAGGGCCATGGACTTTGCATCCCTTGTGTTCTGTCCCCATGTCTGAAAGAGTAGCTGCCACGTAGTAGCCACTCAATAAGTGTTTGCTTGTGGTAGATTAGCGTGTGTGGACTGGATTGTTTACAACTAAGAACCCTATCGTTTCTTCTGCAGAAGTCCTTTTTAACGAAGGCAAGGTATTTAATGACCAACTCTGAGCGTGATGGATCTTTGTAAATGCTGTTTATCCACATAGACAGTTCTCTTCTGTTTTCTTCATTTACAGAGTCTGGTGACTTCCTTTAATGTCTTCACTTTTCACGAAATATTTGGTGATTCTTGGTTGCTTGTTTATATTTGCAGGTGTAGACCCAGATTTAAGGTGTGGCTGGAATGCACACGCTCTGGAGATGTGAACTTCTCGTTCCTGGCAATCAGTGAGGAGGCTGGGGGAGCTCTCCCTCGGCGCAGGACAGTCAGCCCACCTTTGGACGCCCCGAGGCCCTGCCCTGTTGTTTGGCTCCAACTGCACAGTCTGACAGTCTTCACTGTTGGAATTCTTCATTTAAGAGTCTTTATCCTGGGACAGACACCAGTGACAGAGAGGGGGATTCATGCCACTATCCCTTAGTCCTTTAATTGAACACGCCATGTGTCATCCTTCGGTCTATTCTCTTTCGCTCCTTACTCCCTCCAACTTAGGCTTATCCCACGCTCCACTGGCAAAATTTCTTTTTGGAGGTGTCCCATTTGCCTGTACGGCCTTGCCACTTCCTAGACTCTATTTCTGGGAATTACCTAACTATGAAAAAAATGCTGTTTGATGCAGCTTCCCACAGGGCAAACGTAAGCTCTCCATACCCATGTGATTAGCTGAGACTTCATCATGAAACTACCGACATGTGAATTAAAAATGGCAATTGCTGTCAGTGCTACTCTGTGCACATCTAGGCACTTTACTATCTCCTTAAGAGTAGTTTGTGTTTGACACACATACACCTGTGGGGCTTGAACTACCGTATCCCATGAACTGCGCTCGGCACGCCAGGCTCCCAGTTGCAACGCCCGCCCTTCCTCTCTGTCCAGGGCGCGCCCCACAAATCACTGCCAGTTCTGAGGCTGCTGCCAGTCCCAGACGAGGTAAGTATGATAAATATACAAGTCAGATAAGGATGCGAATGACACTGATCAAATGCAGAAATGGAAAGCAAGTATAGAAACTTTTAGAACTTTTTGACATTGCTGCTACTTCTAAGTTCATCATTTCCTCTTTCACAAAAGTCTACGGTAGATTGGAATTTTTTTTAAATGGTCATCCACCACAGAGAGGTGAGAAACTCTGCTCTACAGCCTCTCCATAACGCTTCTGGTCAGGTGGCATAGCTCCCCTTCTTATATTACCTTTGTCTTCCTCAGAGTTGGCCTTTTAGCCAAGGAGCCTGGAAGCTTTCCAAACAGTTGTTTCCGCAGGGGTTGGGAGCTATGGCAAGCTGAAAGTGCATTTCCTGCCACCATGCTGTAAAGTTATTGTTGATGTAACAGGAGAATGCACTTCTGGTTTTGGCACTGACATTTAGGAGGCTGCATCAGGCTGCTAGCTTGAAGGGGTGAATAATGTTTTGGAGTGTAGATGAACAGAGATAGAACCACGAGAAATACTTCCTATTACAATATGCTACATTTGATCCATTTAGAGATAATTTGATAGAAAACACTGCAAATGAAAATCCCTTTTTATATGGGACCATGAACGTTTGTTCTGAGAAAATTTTAGGGAGGTGGCTCTTAAGTCATTTTAAGAAATAGTTTTCTAACAACTAGTGCAGTCATCTTCATTATCATGTAAATAATCAGAGAATGATTTACAAACTATCACTGATTCTGTAATAATGAATCCTGGAAATAACTGAAAATTAGATTGAGCTCTAGGGTCCTTTGCAAAGCAAGAGGCTGTAGTTAGATGTTGAGGTGATTTAGGCATCCAAGGAAGGAAATTACTTCTGAATCAGGAACCATTAAGTGTGAGGTCCTGCGATTTCCCTTCAGTTTGGGGAAAAGTTCTTCTATGTTTCAGAAGAGATGGTAGTCTTAGGGCACTTGAGGAAACTTTTTCAGAGATATTGGTGATGCCAAATCAGTCTGGTGTCGAGAGATGACAAAGGAATAAGTGGGAATATAGGCAAAACCCCCAAAATATAGCACCTGGAAACCTTCACTGTGGAGTGCACAGTTCCAATAACCTCCTTCCACAGAACATTCTGACCATTCTGGCATCTCTCACAAGGTATTTATACCCATGACTCTGGTCTAGACTAGCTGCAGACTCTGACCGGGCCAGTTCTTCCAGAATTTGAGGACAGTAGAGTAAACAAGGACCCCAGACATAACCAGGTAAAGCAAAGAGTGAAGTGACTGCTCACTATTAGAAGCGTCTTAACACTTGACAAATCCCAAAATAAAAATGTTTTTCTCCACTTTACAATTGTAAATCGAGGAATAGCAGCCAGTCGAGTCACTGCTGGAAATCCTGAAGAATCAAAAGCCAACTGAGGTTGCAAAGACTTTCCAGTTGCTTATATAGTCTTTGCTGATTAAAACAAAAACATGTATAACAATATTGGAAAGTTGCTCTTTTGTTAAGGGGCTTTCCCCTACTGAATTAATTCTTAAGAGCAAGTCAGTACGAAGTGTTTAATGTCAAACTATCTACAGTGTCTGGATCGGCTTATTTCTGTAAGTTATTTTTTAACAAATATCCCAGAAACAAATCCACACAAAAGACTGTTAATATTTACTTGCTTATGGGAATAAAAGAAAGTAATGTGAAATGCCTTTTTAAGGAAAGAGAATTTTTTTATGAGCCAATTCATACTGCTGCAAATATCTTGGATCCAGGACTGAAAGGCAGAAATGTAAATAATGATAGCACTACTGCTGCTGCCCTAGATTGAATTACAAAACAAGCAGCACATTTAGAAATTTATGCTGGAAAAATCCTTTCAAATGTGTCTGAATACAGAACAGTTACAGTGTTTGTGCAGTCATGCAGTTTGGACCCGTGCCAAGTGTAAGCTCTACTCCTGGTCCCACCCTCCCTGTGAGGAATCTGAAGGTTACAATTCAAGGTCTCCATGGCTGACTCAAGTTCCTGTCCGCTGTTTCAGAAACTTCATTCCTAGTAAATCTGGTAGTGAAAATAATAATATTAATATTCATTGGCGCTTACTGTGTGCAAGCACCATGCCCACCTGATTCACATTTTATCTCAGTTAAGTTTCACAGCAAGCCCCTGGGGTTAAGGACTCGTGTTTCGGGAGGGAGGCTGGTGCTCAATGAGGTTTAAACAACTGCTCGAGGTCAAGCTGTTTCATCTTCTCAGTCACAAGTCTGCTGAGGTATCAGTCATGGTATCCTCATGTCAAGGGCATGCTGTGTTGGAGTCGGGTCTCTTGGAGCAGGAAGGCCTCCCAGTCCTGAACGTGGAGCTGTTGACCCCGCAGGTGACTTCCATCCTCAGAGCTTTGTGTTTATTATTTCTGCCGCTTGTCGTCCGCCACCCCTCTGGAAAGGCACTGGCCCTCGTGGCTTCCTCGTGCTGTTCAGCCCCCACGGCGCAGCTCCGTATCACGGCGGGGTGTCTGGCGCGCCCCAGTAAAGGGAAAGGCTGAGTAACAGACCTAAGGCCTTCACCACGGCCTAAGGAAACGAGCCCACAGACTCCAGCTCGTGTCTCCTCTTGATGGCTTCCCTTTGCGCTAAACAAGATCTAGACGGCTGATGCCGGTCTGGGCTGAGGCGAGCTCCTCCAGGTCGAGAGAGATTCTCTCTGGCGCTGGCCCCAGGGCTGGGGCCGCCGCGACGTCCGCTCTCCATGAGTATCTGAGCGGCGGGAAGAGGCGGGGACTGACGTGGACCCAGACACTGTCGACACTTAGGAGCGGGCCTTGCCCTCAGGCCTGCGAGGCCAGCCCCGATTCTCTGGCCCTAGCGTCTCTGTCTGGTGACAGGGAGCACGTTTGTGCAGTGAAAATAATAATATTAATATTCATTGGCGCTTACTGTGTGGACACAAACGTGGCAAACCGCACTCGGCAGGAAAAGTCTCTTCCTCTTGGAGTCCAAAAGTCCCAACAACCCAGGACGCGGGGCCCTTTCCAGCAGCTGCTTAAGCCTCTGTGCCCGAGGACAGCGACGGTGCCTGCTGCTCCCACCGCCAAGACTCTCACTTATTCTTAGCTTTGGGTTCAGAGTCTACTGCAGGTTACCATGGACACGTGCGCGCACCAGGTCTTGGAGCTGCCCTGAGCCACCCGTGGAGATCAGACTCCGTTTCCGCAGACGCCCACCTGCTTCACGGCGGCCCTCCCCAAGCCACGTCCCGCAGATGCAAGGGGCCTTGGTCCCCCCCACCACCAGGCTGTGCCTTGCCGCATCGCAGGTTTCCCCCGAGCACTAGAGCTCCCAAGCAAAGACAATCGGGCTATGCAAACGCACTAAGGGAAATATACTATAAACATGCAACCGAACACACACAGCGTTTGTCCTTTTGTGTCTGCACTTAGCACGACGTACTTAAGGTTCGTAAATATTGTAGCAGTGATCAGATTTTCATTCCTTTTTGAAAGCTACATAATATCCCATTGAGCGCCCGCCTTTTATTTGCCCATTCACCCACTGACACACGTTTCCGTTGTTTGCCCCTCTGACTACAGTGAACATTCATTGCACGTTTTGTTTGAAGCCTGTTGTGCTTTTCCTGTGCATACACCTAGGCGTGCAATGGCTGTCACATGGTAATTCCATGTTTACTTTTTTAGAAATTTTGAAACTGTTTTCCATAACATGGACCATTTTACATTTCTGTGTGCAATGTGTGATGCTCCCAATTTCTCACCACACTTATTATTTTCCATTTCTAAAAAGAATTTCAGTGCTATTCACTGGGTGTGAGGTGACATCTCACTGTGGTTTTGACTTGCATTTCCCTGGTGGAGGAGTAAGTGAATATCAGAGAAAAGACAGATGTGTTTTTGTTTTTCCTTCACAAAATATGTGCTAGGAAAAGGAAGAACATCTTAAACGGAGGTATGACATAGGTACTATTATTAATTTTATAAATGAGGAAACCGAGGCTCAGAGAGCTAAAATGACTTGCCCAGGGTCATACATATAGGTGGCCAAGTCACGTCACCCCTGCAATTTGACCTTAGAGTCTGCCTCTGAATCACAATAGTGCTGTCAAGCTAAACGAAAAGATTCCTAAGATCAGACACCGTGTCTCCTCTGTCTTCTCCACTTGTTCCACCTCTCTGACAAACCAGACAGCATTGGACTTTGCACACAGGGGGAACTCTGGAAAGATCTGTTAAACAACCGTGGGAATAGCGATGTCCTCGTTGAAGGACTTCGAATTATTGAAACAAAGCTGCTTGAGCAAAGGGGTCACAACTCGAAAGGCCTCGATTGGCCCTTCTTGCCGTGGTCGCTCTGATGTGAGCGCTTCTTATCTGTTTGCTCCCTGGAAGCTGTTTTTTGTTTTCCTCGGGATCTACCTTTTTCTGTGTACTGTGTACATAAGAGAAGAATTTTAAAACTCCCTGGGTGGGAAGACATTCCTCCTGCTTAAAGTTTAAACTTAAAACCAACCTTGCATTTTGCACAAGCACGTATGATAGGAAAAAGAGTTAAAATAAAAGTATTTACAACCTCTACTCCTCACACATCCGCTAAAGACAATTCTGTCCTTGCACATTCTGTTCCTGGACTTTGCTCCGAAGATCAGGATAATGGTTAAGAGAGAGAAATGCAATAAGCCAGGATTTACCTGACTTACATTGGAAAGCGCAGACAATTGCTAAAAGAAGAAAAATTAACTTGGGTGTTTGAGGTAGTAAGAGAGAGATTGACGTTTTCTGATATGCCATAATGAGTGGGAATTTGAAGAGCTATATGGATGGAAGATATTTTTTATAAGATGGTATTCTCTTGTGTGTTATGAAAGACCTATTAAGAGGCAAAAATAAAATATAACTTTTAAAATGTAATTTAGATTTTAGACAACTGTTTATTTGCACATGACCTCATGCTGAGACTTCCAAGACGTAGATTGATTTATACAGGTTACATGTGGAAGATAAGCCCTAACTTGAGCAAGGATGTGGGGACGTGGTGGGGGTATAAACCGGCACAGTCACTTTAGGACTGATCTGGCAGTTTTCTAGTAAAACTGAAAATGTTAATAAGCTGTGACACACTGATTCCATTTCTTCCCTAGAGGAAAACACGTATCTCTAGTAGAAGACATGTACAAGACTATGTCCTACAACACCACAAAAACTGGAAGGCAGCCTGAACATCCAATAATAGAGAAATAAACAAAAAATTCTATCTTCAGTGGAATGCCATAGCGAAGTCACAATGTGAGAGCTTAGGTACCAGTATGACTATATCTGAAAAGCACAGCACTGAGCGGAAAAAAGCAAGTCACAGAATGACATACATCGGATGATGACATTTATTGGAGAGAGGCATGCAACGACAGCATCACGCTTACATGTATCTTGGTGAGTATATGTCTGTGCACTGAGCTCTGCCATAGCGGGTGGGGAAGGAATGAAATCAGGAATCATGACCAAAAATTTTACATTTAGCTGTACTGTCCTAATTCTTTTTTTAAAATCCTTTTTAACTATTCCTATTTTAAAATAGGAAGTTGCAAAAAAACAGTCCATAAAATCCTGTGAGCCCTTCCCCCAGCTTCCCCCAGTAGCAACATCTCGTAGCGCTGGAGTACACATTACAAGTAGGAATCTGACACTGGAACATGGCTGCTAATTAGACCACAGACTTTATTCAGTGTGCACCATTTTTAGTGTGTGTGTACGTGTGTGTGTGTATGTGTGTATTGGTTCTATGCAATTGTGGTTCATGAAGACTTTTATGTCCTCATGATGCAATCAAAGCACACACCTGTTCCATGACCACAAAGGAACCCCCTTGCCATGCCTCTTTGTATTGTTATTCACCCCTTACCACAACCCGGCCTTCATCCCCGTCCCCTGACAACCACCAATTTCTTCCTCCCTCTGTACTTTTCTCACTTTGAGAAAGTTATACAGACAGAACCATACAGTGTGCGACTTTTCGGGGGTCCCTGTCTTTCATTAAGCACACTGCCCTGAAGTCCGCCTAGGCTGCATGGATATTAGTGGTGTGTTCCTTTCCATTGCTGCGTAGTACTCCATGGCGTGTAACCCAGTTACATTGCTCAACCATTCACCCACAGGATGGCATTTGTGTATTGCTAGTATTTTTCTATTATTAATAAAATTGCTATTAACGATAAAGTCCTTTTTATATGAACACTTAGGTATTCATTTCTCTGGGTAAATGTCCATGACTATAAATGCTTAACTTTAAGGGAAGCAAATTTTCAGTTTCATTAAGAAACTGCAATAATGTCTTCCACAGTGGTTTTACCATTTGACATCCCCACTGCAAATGTAGGAGATGCACAGTTTCTCTGTACCCTCACCCGCATCAGAATTATTCAAACAGGTCAACGATATCACTTCATGGTTTAAATTTACATTGTCCTAAAGACTAATGATGTTGAGCATTTTTTCATGTGCTAATTTGCAACTATCTACCATTCATCCTCTTTGATAAGATATCTCCTTGTGTCTTTTGACCATTTGTCAGTGGATTGTTTATCTTTCCTACTGGGTTTGGAGCACACTTCACACACACACACACACACACACACACACACACACACACTTCACACACACACATTTGATACAAGTCCAATGTCAGATAAAATATTATCTCAAACTATGTCCTGCATTTTCATTCTTTATAACATACTTTTCACAGTGCAAATTTTTTATTTTGATGAGGTCCAATTTATCAAATTTCCTTTTACGGATTATTTTTGGTGTCATGTCTAAGAATGCTTTAACTATTTCTAAGTCCCAAAGATTTTATTCTGTGCTAACTTCTCAAAGTTTTACAATGTCACACTTTACATTTAGCTCTCCAATATATTTCAAATGATTTTATTATCATTATTATTATACCACTAGTACATAACATTGGTTTACGCACTGCATGTGCGTCAGGGGAAGAGATTCACAGCCCCTCAGATGTGTGTGTGCATTAACACACCCCACCCACCCACCACCACCAGAGCGCCCGACTCCCCTGACCATTTGTCTCCCCCTCTAGTAACCTCAATTCTGCAGTCCTTTAAGTTTCGCATAAGGTTTAGGTTCTAGTTATTTTTTAAGGCAAAGACACTCATGTATTACTAGGATAATTCAAATTTAATTAAAAATGGAAAACAGAGAAGGTAGTAATATAAGGCTTAACAATCCTGTATTTCCCCATTCCAATTCATCTCCATTTTGAAACTTGAGAATCTTTCTAAAATATTAATCATATCATGTCCCTCATCTGCTTAAATTCCTTCAGTGGCTCCTCATTTATCTTAGGATAAATTCCAAACTCCTTACCATAAGCAGGATGCTTTGCATGGCTTGGGGCCTCACCAGCCTCACTGTCCTCACCCTGTCCTTTGACCCCCCCCCCCCACAGCACCTTGCACAATCCAGCATCCAGCCACAGTAAACTTCTTAACTTTCTAATGGGCAGAAGAGCTAAATAGGCATTTTTCCAAAGAAGATATGCAGACGGCAACAGACATATGAAGAAATGCTCATCGTCACTTATCTTGAGGGAGATGCAAACCCAAACCCCAATGTGATAGCACCTCACACTTGTGAGAATGGCCTGTGTAAAAAAGACTAGAAACAAAAGGTGTTGCCAAGGTATGGAGAAAAGG